>CM045887.1:36182406-36264906 GCA_025169545.1 Anguilla japonica
ATGCCCTCAGACTCTGCTCTATGCCCTCAGACTCCGCCCCATGCTCTCAGATTCCGCCCCATGCTCTCAGACTCCAACCCATGCTATCAGACTCTGCCCCATGCCCTCAGAGTCCGCCCCATGCTCTCAGACTCCGCCCCATGCTCTCAGACTCCGCCCTATGCCCTCAGACTCCGCCCCATGCTCTCAGATTTCGCCCTATGCCCTCAGACTTCACAGTATGCCCGTATTTAGATCCCCTTCGCTTGTGTACTGTTTAAGTTCCCATCTCTGAAAGTTTAGAATGAAATTGAATTTGAATATCTCAAGTAAGAATAGGCCGCTATGAGAGTAAGAAATGTACTTTGTATTTTTTCTTTATTAAAGCATAAAAATTTGTTTTACCAATTTTCATCATACTTCATTGTTCATTCAAGGTTGGATAATAATGTCTGTCTGGAAATGTCATGCATTTTTACTGGTATATTGTTTAACAAAACATGCAGTCATAGCAATAGGAATAGTACATTACATTTAAACATTGAAGATTTGCCATTTTAAACACAAGACCTACTGTTTGTTTACTGTATTGAAGTATACTATGCATATTATGAATGTGGATGAACAGAGCACAGCCTATTACGTGCCTTGCCTTGCCGGGAGTGGAGACAGCTTACCCAGCTGGTGGTTTATTTCCTTTTGTCGCCCCCTGCAGGGTGTAGAGGAGTACAGCTTTATCACACAGCTGGCAGGACTCACTGACCACCTGGCCGTTGCCATGCGACTTGCTGTCTGCATGGGGGAGGAGGAGCTGTAGGCTGAGGGGAACAGAGAGACGAGGATGTGAAGGGAGAAAGAGTACTTCCTGGCCATAAAACTGCTGCACTGCATCCAAGAAGAGGACATCTTATGTCTTTAGATCATCTTTCTTTCCCTTATGTTTTGTAAGGGGCACAAGGAAATTCTTAACCAAAGCTTTCTGGCTCGTTTTGTTTTTGGATTTACCCAAATCAGCAGGAATGGAATTTTTTCTACCATGATAAAGGCTAAGGGAGAAAACAGGGCCGGGTAAAATCAGAAGAGATCTCCCAGAATACCCTGGTGTTTCCTCCTCTCTGTTCCACCCTGCTCTCACATCTGAGCCTGTCCTGTGCCTCCACTTTCGCCACAGTGTCTATCTCCACAGGATTAAATGTTTTTACAGGTGTAGTAGCTACAGAACTTTTTGGAGTTAATATGTTTGCCTTACAAACACATGCTAAAATATTTAATTTACACATGTATTTGGAACATACACCATTTATGGATACTTATAGATGATGTCTGAAGAGGACCATTTTGCTTTGAGCGGTTTCCATGGTGGGGAAGCACACCATGAGGTGTGTCAGCCCAAGTGAGGACAGCTTAGAATATTATTGGACTGCCAGGGGAGGTCTTTTTTACTGTACAATTCCCGTTGTTCATGGTCATGGTTTTTGAACAGCGTAAATTTCAGGCAGTCCCTTTTCATGCCTGTAGGGGGAGTTGTGGTGTAGTATTTACTCACTGAAGCAAAAGTTTACACTTACAGATGTTTGCTTCACAGGCATCCTGAATACAGACTCACCCTCGACCTTTCCGTTTTTACACTATTATAATATTTTTATTTTTATCTGTCTTCTTATTCTTCATCTTCTTCTTCTTCTTATTATTATTATTATTATTTGTTGCAAATGATGTTTTAAGAATTATTTTCAATTGTCCATTATGTTCATGTAGTGCCAGAGAGAGTATGCCATGATGCCAGTATCACAGAGAATTATGACACAAAGTCTTTGCTTTTAGAGTGACACATCCTCCTATTGATGAACAAGGGAGATTAAGATCTTTTTGTATTTGATCTCCATACATTCTGACTATTGAGGTATACAAGAACTGGAGAAAGTTTTAGCTTGCCGGTTCCATGGATTCCTATGGGAGCTGCTCAGAGGCACATGAAGCCAGTTCATGGAGGCTGCCATGTCTGACTATAGGTATTTTTTGGTGCCAGAGCATGCACACTGGCAACCTAAATGGGAAGGAGCAAATAGGAATTTTAAAAAATTACTATTTAATATCTACTTCCACGTGGCTCAGAAAAAAATGGTCCCTGGAGAGTAATTAGTTCATTGTGAAGAAATTTTAGAATTTAAAAGTACTGTCCAAAACAGTATAATTTCGCCTAGGTAAATTCACAGTTTTGAATGGACTTCAATGGGGAAATTAGCTTTATTAATAAAATGATTCATAAATTTTTGGCACCAGAGGCTTAATTAAACTGCAATACCTCTAGTAACCACTGGAGTTTGCGAGCTTCAGTGGGAATTTCAATCCCTGGTCCCCTGATACTGACAGCCACAGGTAAAACCAAAGATGGTAGAAGGCATGACACAGCGGAAATTTTAGTTTAAGTGTATGTTTTTGATTGGCCCAGTGCAATGAAGGGAGTTTTTGACACATAAGTTTCTGACAATCAGCCAAGTTTAAAATGGCAGGTATGTGGGCATTTGGGCATTATAGTTTGAAGTAGAAAGTTAATCTCAATCAATTCCAAAAAGTAGCTTGTTACAGCAATTTTATGTTCCAAAAGTGGCATATTTGAATAGATTTTTTTTTTTTTTTTAAAAATCATTTATTATTAATTTTCGTCTGGCTTTTTCTGGCACTCTATTAAAGTTTATGAATACTTATGAAGAAGTGTGCCTATGTTAGAACATGCATTGCCAACAGTTTTGTTCTTGGTCATATTTTTTCATGAGAATAAAGACCTTGAGCAATCTTTTAAATACAAAAAAGTATTATTTTTGAACAGAAGTGCTGAAAGGCTAAGGGGGTATGCCCCTTCTGTAATGAATACTCACGTGATCAGGTTTGTTATACAGCAGCTAAAAGAACTTGCATTATTGTTTAGTTTGCTGGGTTTCAGAACATAGAGATCTATTACTGGAAAACATGGAGATCCTACAATTATTTTACATCAATAACACTGAAACCAACCCGATCTATGGTAGGATTGGAGCCCTACAGCCATAAACAAGCTGATATTAGTTAATCACAGAGCTAGGAACACTGCTGCTTCCGGAGTGGGATCTGAAGCTGTCAGTTGGGTGGATCAACATGTGTCAGAATGGTGACTGTCTGGGTAGCTAGCTTTCTAGGTTAGCAAGATTTTGATAAATAGTAATTCTGTCAGATTTCCAGAAAAGTTTCCACTATCAAAAAACAAGCTCAGTAGTGTGCAAGTTAGCTAATGTAATTTATTCTGATAATGAATCTGGTTAAATCATACCATACCATCTTTTCGAATCTTGGTGGCATTGCTTTGTTGCTCACCGTACACAGCATAGCACTAGCTTGCTAACTTAGCTTGTTATGCCATCTGAATATTGACATTCCCACACAGCCATTTATACATGCAATCATGTACTGGTACAAGTTAGTACTGGTCAAGTGTCAAGCAGGCGCATATTTGTATAATAGGCAAGTTTTTCCATCACTGGTGACTGGCGAAAGAAAATGTTTATGTAAATCAACTTCGTGATGACATCATTAATAATATCTTCAAAGACCTATACCAGATCCTCCTGCAGTGGGCAGTATAGAACCTTTTTTTTTTTTTTTTTGCTTCCAAGATAAATAAAGCTTTCAAAATCTTGACATAATAACAAATTCTTAATATATTATTTTTTTATTTATAATATAGCTATTAAATAGGTATTTTTTGGTTTCACAGGGTCTTTCAAGAGGCATAATACTGGAGTATTTATAAAAAGGCAGAACTTTTTATTTTATAATATGCTGATCATGTGGTCTTTTATTTTGCAATATTATCTTATCTTGTTTTTATAGCTATTGGAATCATCTCAGTTGACATTTGTCATATTTTCAAAGAAAGCCATTGCCACCCTCTCAGCATTTGCCTCCATTAATGATGTGCAAAGGCTCTCCATGGTACATTTTATTATAAAGTTTATTATATAATTATTATATTATTATATTAAAAACATATTATTTTCAATCACTGGGCTGCTGTGTTTATTTGTTTACTAATATCTCAAGATAATAGAGTTGTCATTCTCACACTGTGTGCAAATTGTCTCCACACATACTCTTCTACTTCCTATTCTAAATCATACAGCAATGGCCATTCACATGCATATTTGTGCAGTATGGATGAAAAACATTATTTAAAAATGGTGACTGTGTGTGATTATAATTTATACCAGTAAGTTTTCAAAGTCAGTCTTATATCAGGTGTTCTCCAAAATGTTAAATCCCCTTGATAAAAATGAACAAAAAAAGCCATGTATCTGTTCACAGAAGTCTGCCTCTTACCAGAGCCTCAAAAGAAAACACAGTTTACTGTGCAGACAGGGAGTCAGCAAGCGTGATAAAGAGACAGTGCTCAGCTGTAAAACATCCAATGGAATCAACATTACTTAAAACTTTCTCTATAATATAGTGTAATCATTTTTCGTAATGCTGGAAAGCCGATGATATGGGGAAGTTGGTGTCTCAGCTACAAAGGTTAAATCAGTGTCATATGCTTACAGAGATGGGGCAAGCAGGATTCATTGTTGTACTGTTCTGTCATGATTGTGTCTTTATTTGATGACTTGTGGTTTTTCTTTGTACATGAGGAGAAGTGAATGGTTTGGGGACACTCATCAACACGGTCTTCTACGCATCACATATGTATAGCCATTTCACCACTCCCTTTTTGCATATTACTACTTTTTGTACATTGTCATTATTGCTGAACACACTGAACAATAATCTGCATTCATTTTAACTTGGCATTCCTTTGAGTCTCACCCTTGCACACCTAGCAGTTTAGGGTCCTAACATACACATAGAACTCAGGATATCTGCACCCTGTAGTCACTCGCCTATACACTAGTGTTGTAGCAGGAAACACAACTGTATTTTCGCAGGCTACACAAGCCAGAGACATGTCCACATCTACCAAGATAAATAGCAATCCATATAGAGCCACACTACTGGCAGACAGCAGTCTCCTCTGTCTATGCAATCCTGTTAGTACAGAGGAAATGTTAAAACACCATTTTGGTGTCATAACTGAGATAATGTTAAATTGACCCCATTCCAGTAGCTCCGGATAAGACTACACACTTTCCTTTGCCACTCAGATACTTTCGTTTTTTGGTTTTCGGATGGGTTTCTTGCAGTTGGTGACCTGGACGTGACAAGGTTTGGTTTCTTGCTGTTGGTGACCTCAATGCACTGTTTGATGTATCTGTGGGGTTTTTTACATATCTTCCTGAGACCATGACCATGTTTTTGTGTGCATTTTTTATTTCTTCTTGCTATTTAACTAGTAGCCCCTGATAACTACGGAAACAAAGCAATGTATTTGGCCAGGAAGGAGTTTTTGTCCTAGTTTGAGGACAATGGGTGTGAGGGTGGGGAAGTGTTAACAACCACATGCAACTACAGTGAATTCAAAAGGAGGTTTCTTTAAGTTAACCACCAAAGTGGAAACCACTAGGCCTCAGTAAAAGACTTGAGGAAGCTGTAACGAAAAGAAAAGACTCAAGTCCTAAGGGAGAATATCCCAACACAAAGTAATAGTCTCTCCGGGAGAATGAACTAAGGCGTAAGGAGTGAGTAGAAATTTAGTAAGACTGCAGTGCAGTCGGGAGAAAAGCAAAGAAAAGTTCCTCGTAACGCGGAAGGCAAAAACGGCGTTTAAAGAAAAATAAAGAATGCAGCTAAGTGATTAGTAGGACCGAAGTCTTACTACTAATCAAAACAAAAAGCTATATTCAAAAATCCTAAACCTTTTTCCTTACCACACTTTTCTCTGTACCTGGCTATTGTGTAAATAAGTAGACACTAATGCGAAGAACAGATCTCACGTGAGCATATATAAGCTCTCTCAATCAGGTGCAAACAATCAGTAGTAATCATAGGGAATCACGGAGCGCCCTCAGGCGGTTCTGAAAATTACCACGCTCAGTTCCCTAAATAAGCACTCAGTTTCCTCTACAGGGATACTGAGTAGCCGATTAGCACGAAAAGGCGTCAATTAGCACAAACCACGTCGCCGAGTAGCAAACGGAATATGGAACCATGACAATGGGTTTATGTTCACATATAATTATATAATGGAGATATAAAATAAATTATATTAATTATTATATTATTCATCCAATTAAAATTTCCTTCTACTGAAAAACACAAGAAAATCACCAATGTGTATAAAACAGTTCATGTCAACACAGGCTCTGCGGTGGGGGTATTACCTACCCAAAACTTTCCTCCCCCCCCTCCCCCCCCAAATGTGGCAGATAACTGGCACTACATCAGGAAGGTGTGTTCATACACAAGCCCTTGAATTTGAGACACACATTACACATCAGAAAACACTTTTATTTTTCTAGTGCCATTTATTTAGTATATTGTTCAATAAGCAAACTCAACTCGATCATGATTAATGTGCTTCCTTTGTGCAATAGTCTATGATCATGTCAAACTCAGCGTATATATCCATTCTACAGAAAATATACTGTTTAAACTATGCATTTAAATAATTTGTGGCCATTTCTTTGGAAACAATGCTATTTTCTGATATGCAAATGTTGCTGGGAAATAGGCCTGTGTATGCTGTTGTCCAATGTCAAATGTCTATTTGTCATATCTGTTAGCAAGCTAGTTTTGGCAGTGAAATGTTAAGGCTAGCTAGCTGAAGAAGAGAGCAAAGGGGAGTCCCAGTTACAACTAAGCATATTACAATGCTTTATAGAGTCCTATGGGTTTTTAAAAAAAAAATTTTTTATTTTTAAAGCAATTGCCAAACTAACAACTCAACCGTGTCAAAAAAGTCTGTCTGACTGATCTATAAACTACATCCAGTAACCTTTGATGAGGTGTATAGATTATTATGGTTGTTATGACAGTGTCTGTCACAGTTACAACAGTAGAGCACTGTTTAAATGAATGAGTTTTTTTTTTCATTAAAATTAATCAAGAACTACTTGAGGCAGGACCAGGCAGGAGAGACTGAATGGGCTAGCTATAGGATACTTTCTGTCAAGAGAGTCAGAATGGAATTTCAAGGAGATTGCTCATGGTTTTGTAAATGTAAGTATTAATAAGCTGCTTTTTCACTGGTCATCTCAATCTTGTGGAACTGCATTGCTGCCTCAAGGGTATGAATAATTTTGGAGGCCATTGTATCTATCAATGCATTTTTGCTTAAACCTACTGTGGCTAGCTAACAACTTGACCAACATACCATTATTTTGTGGAATAACTAACTATCTATTTTCTGTGATAGCTTGTCAACAGAGCATGTACAATAAGCGATCTCTCACTAAAGGCATGAATTTAATTTGCTGCAACGATCATGTCTATGATCGTTGCATCTATGAAAGGTGGAAGGTTTTGCATGCACAGATTGTCAATATGTGCAACTGAAAAGAAGTTTAGGCCTACAATAACAGTAGCCTCACATGTCACACTCATTATTGATTGAGTATTTGGAATCAAAACCACAATTACAGCGATACTGTGCACATCAGCTAAAATACCTAACTGGTGAAACACACTGTTCACCCAACACAAGTGAACTTGCATTTGCTGATGTAGTGGGTGCTCATTCAGAATACTTAAATTAGACGTCAGCATTTCCAAAGACATTGGAGGGGGTTTTGGAGGATGGGGCCAGAGGATGTTGAACCAAAATAGCGAGCCATCATAAGTGAGTATTTGTTCTCGCTTCACAGGTTTCAGCAAAGTACTTCTGCATTCCAGTGCAAAATTGCGAAAATAAACTGCCATTGACTGATGATTCTGTGTACAAGTTCTGCCGGAACAAAGACGAGGAACCGATATAAAGAAATGTAAAGTAACAAGAAAAGCTCTTCCACGGTGTAGAGACCACTTTCTGTGAAAACACATTTCCTCAGACGCAGAAATATCCGGGGATGTACAAAGAGTTTTTAAACAATATCAAGATTTAAAATTAAAATGGGAAGTTTTGTCAGTCACACAGAATGAAGTTATGTGCTAGCATTTAAAAAATCATGCAAAAACCAATCCATCCATAGATTATCAATACCCGCTTATCCTCACAAGGGGTGCTGGAGGCTATCCCAACATGCATTTGGCGAGAAGCAGGAATACACCCTGGACAGGCCGCCAATCTACCAGGCACACACACCATTCACTCACCATTCACTCACACACTTACACCTGTGGGCAATTTAGAGTCTTCAGTTCACCTACCTGCATGTCTTTGGACTGTGGGAGGAAACTGGAGTACCTGGAGGAAACCCACACAGGGACACAGGGAGGACACACAGCTCCACACAGAAAGGCACAGGCCAGGATTCGAACCCAGGACCTTCTTGCTGTGAGGCGACAGTGCTACGACATGCACAAATCAAGTTTGGATGAAGTATACAAGTGAATACTCGTTGTAGGGTGAAATTCACATAACTAACATATTCATAAAGGTTTGTTAAAACTATAGTTTCATGCATTATATCAGCTTCAAATAAACCAGTGTTATTGACCTAACGTTGTAGTAAGCTTTACAGTGAGTTTCTGAAATTAACTTCGCAGAAACAGCGTCATAACACTTAAGCAGAGACAGGACAGGGGTTTGCAGTAGCCGCCTCACTGCTTGTTTAATCAACTGACCGGTCACCCATCAGAGCAATGGGAAGAGTTATGGCTGATTTGCTGTAGCAGCGTGAGCTCCAAGCCTCTAGCTCCACGAGCCTGTTTTCCATCTGCGTTAATGAATGCAACACCGGACAATGTACAAGCATAATGAAACAAACAACATATTTCAGCTTAATGTTTTCATTGTGAATACAGCGAGTCTGGCATTCCTCCCCTAAAGATTTGGTGGTCTGTGAATGCAGCAGTGGTGAAATATATACACTACCAGTCAAATATTTTAGAACACCCCCATTTTTCCAGTTTTATTGAAATTTAAGCAATTGAAGTCCAGTGAATGACCTGAAATGGTACAAAGTTAAGTGGTAAACTGCCAGAGATTTAAAAAAAAAAAAAAAAAAGTTTAGGTTACCAAAAACTCAAAAAATTATTTATATTTCAGTAGATTTTCTTGTTCCCTGAAAAAGGCCTTTTCAGGGAACAAGTAATGGGTTAACAACTTACAGCTTTTCTGCAGCGATGGAAGCAAATTAAGCCTTGAAAGTTGATGAAAACAATTCCTACAGGTGTCCCAACTTTTGTTGATTACTTACAAACCCTCTGTCTGTATAAAATCAGTGTTGGAACAGGCTGCATTACTACACCCTCTGAAAATATTGCACTGCAGGAAGTAGTATATTGTTATCATAATGGCAAGAAAAAGGCAATTAACAAAAGAAGATAGACAGACCATTATAACCCTTAAAAGTGTAGGTCTTTCCTTTAGAGAAATTGCAAAGAAACCCAAGGTGTCAGTGAGTTCAGTTTCCTATACCATCGAAAGGCACTTGGAAACTGGAGGAAACTCTGACAGGAAGAGGTCTGGCAGACCCAAAGCCACAACAGAATGTGTCCTATCACTGCTATGCCGACGACACACAACTCTTTCTCTCCTTCTCCCCATCGGACACACAGGTCCCTGCCCGCATCTCCGCTTGCCTGAGGGACATCCAGAGCTGGATGGACAATCACCACCTGAAGCTCAACCCGGGAAATACGGAGCTAATCTTTATTCCTGCTCTAAACTCTCCCCTCCTCGATTTTTCCATTTCCCTAGGGGACACCTTAGTGACATCATCATTCTGTGCCTAGAATCTCGGGAGTGGTGATGGACAACAGGTTGTCCCTCTCCAAGAACATCGCAGCAGTAAGCCGGGCATGCAGATTTTTCCTGTATAACATCCAGAGAATCCGCCCCTTTCTCACCACTTACTCAACCCAGCTCCTGGTCCAAGCAATGGTACTATCCCGCCTGGACTACTGCAACTCTCTTCTGGCTGGACTACCGGCATCTGCCATCAGACCCCTGCTACTCATTCAGAATGCTGCAGCTCGTCTGGTCTTCAACCTCCCCAGACACTCCCATGTCACTCCCCTGCTCACTACCCTCCACTGGCTGCCTGTTATAGCTCGCATCAAATTTAAAACATTGGTCCTATCATACCAGGCAGTCAAGGGATCAGCCCCAGCATACCACCACAAGATATTCAAACCCTACATGCCAGCCAGACCCCTCCGTTCTGCTACCTCAGGACGCCTGGCACCTCCCCCTCTTCGCACCTGCGCTTCCCGAACACGTCTCCTGTCTGTTCTGGCCCCACGATGGTGGAATGACCTCCCCGTGGAGGTCAGAACAGCTGGAACACTGACCCACTTCAAGCGACGACTGAAGACTCACCTCTTCAGGCTGCACCTCTCCCCATCCCTCCCTACCTCCCTGTAAATGACTGTAAGCTTAGGGTTGTAACTAGGTAGCTGTTTTGTAGGTGACTTAGTTAATGCACCTGTCTTAACTACTGCTTGTATTTTTGCATAGACTGCATGGTTGCTGTTCTCGTTTGTGTTAGTGTTAAACAGTTTAACCTTCAGGGTTCAAGTTGAACTATGCGGTTGTTCCCTGCACTTGGACCGGTACTTCTCTCTAGGGTTTTCGTCATACTTCTTCCTGGTTATGGTTATACACTTTGTTGTACGTCGCTCTGGATAAGAGCGTCCACCAAATGCCTGTAATGTAATGTAATGTAAGAAGACAAGTTTCTGAGAGTCAACAGCTTGCGTGATATTCAGATCACAGGACAACAGCTTCAAGCACAGCTTAACATTGGTCGACGTAAGCAAGTCTCAACAAGAAAAGAAGACTTTGACCTGCAGGCTTGACAGGTTGAGTGGCAGTACGAAAGCCATTGCTAAAATGGCTAAATAAGAAAAAGAGGCTTGTCTGGGCCATGATGCACCAGCAGTGGACTACTGAAGACTGTAAGAAGGTCTTATGGACCCATGAATCAAAATTTGAAATCTTCGGTTCATCACGTAGGGTTTTTATACACCCTCAAGTAGGTGAAAGGATGGTTCCTCAGTGTGTGACACCAACTGTCAAACATGGAGGAGGAAGCGTGATGGTCTGGGGCTCATTTGCTGGATTCAGAGTTGGCGACTTGCACAGAGTGACTGGCACCCAAAAGGGCTACCACAGCATTTTGCAGCGCCATGCAATACCCTCTCGTCAACACTTAGTTGGTCAGGAGTTCATCATACAGCTAGACAATGACCCTGAACATACCTCCAGGCCATGTCAGAACTATCTTAGAAGAAAAAAATAAGATGGTAGGCTTCATGGAATGGCCAGCACACTCTCCACACTTAAATCCCATCGAGCTGTTTAGGTTGAACTGAACAGAAGGGTGAAAGCAAAGCAACCTACAAGTGCAACACATTTGTGGGAACTTCTGCAACAGTGTTGGGAAGATCTTTCCGAACAATATTTGAGTTCCATTGTAGTACGAATGCCACGAGTGTGTTCAGCTGTTATATCTGCAAAAGGCTACTTCGATGAGTCAAAAAATTTGAATAATTGTGTTAAACAGAACGATTTCATGATTTCTTTTTAAATCTCTAATTGTTTAATTGTTCTGTACTTTAATTTCGGGGTACATTGAGACAACTGCGTAAATTTCAACAAAACTGGAAAAATGGAGGTGTTCTAAAACTTTTGACTGGTAGTGTATTTCTTAAAAGTCACAAAATAAATGCTATAATATATCCCAATGAATATGCGTGGCTGAGAAAATGTGTGCCTGTGCCTCAATAGAGAAATTCATGGAAAAGGAGTATTGTCATTTCTGATACACACAATGTGCACCCTGTTCACAGTGGTTGACAGCAATAGAGAGATTCCAGAAGCTTAAGCTCTCTGAACTCAAAGAGGAACTTTCTCTGTGACACTTCCTTCTGCTTTCTGTGAATGCCTCCACCACAGGGGCAATGAGGGCGACGGCACATGCATGTACCTCTGTCGTTTTAATCGTGTGAGCACAGCTTGTACGTCTGTGTTTGTGATTGAAATGATGTTTTAAAACGGAAGTCTATTAACAAGAACAGCAAATCAAGGTTTATCAAAGTGCAGTTATTTTTCACCTCTCAGGATCTTCACGTTACGAACAGCACTGTTTTCATGATGGCTTCTTAGCCCAAATTGTTTAAGTGCAGGTCTCTGTGGGATGGTAATCTTAATGCACACACTGGCTGTCAGATGGACTACATGAGCTCAGATTTAAAAATCTACTTGTTCGGAGACACGGCTCCTAATCACACATGGATGGAGTGAAATATGTTATTTTTCCATATATTTAAGGCATTTGGATTCGAGATCGAATATTAGAATATTAGACAAAAGTACGGACAATCGGTTTTTATTTAATGGTATTTTCATGCATATATGTTTTTGCCATTTTACAAAAATGGCTTGTGTTGCGTCCCCCCATTTTCAGCCATAAAAATTAAAAAAAATCTAATATTTGGTTGAATAGCTCTTGAATGCAATAGCTGCATCAGGTCTTCAACCCTTTGACATCACCAATCTGTCTTTCCAGGCGTTCACTGCTGCTACCTTCAGCTGATCTTTGTTTAGGGGGAGTTCTGTCTTCGGTCTCCTCTTCAGTAAGTGAAATGCATGCTCAGTTGGATTTATATGAGGTGACTGACTTGGCCATTCCAAACCTTTCCTCTTTTTCCCAACGATGAACGCTTTGGTCGCGTAAGCAGTGTGTTGGGGGTCATTTTCTTGTTGCAGAATGAAGCGCTAGCTGATGAGGTTGAAGGAATTTCATTATACACAGCCAGACATGAATCTGCCTGTACACTTCCAAATTCTTCCTTGTGCTGCCATCCTCCATTACATCATCAATAAAGATGATTGAGCCTGTTCCAGAAGCATCCATGAATGGCCAACCCAAGACACTATCTTTTCCATATTTCACTGATGGCGGGGGGGGGGGGGGGGGGGGGGGGGGTTAAATCATGAGTTTCTCGTTCCTTTCACCATATATTAGGCTTTCCATCGCTTTGGTAAAGATTTATTTTGGTCTCAACTGTCCGTAAAAATTTGTTCCGGAACTCTTCTGTCTTGTCTGCATTTGACGGTCATCAACTGCAGCCGTCTTCCTTGGCCAACCCACATCTGAGTCCAACAGTGGTTTATTTCTTTTTCACGTTTTTCCAAACTGCTGTAAATGATATATTGAATACTGTGCTATCCTTCTTGATGAATTGTTCTGTCAGTACTTTTTAAACCATAGATAGTCATATGGTTTTCATGATGGTGTATGTCTCTGACTCCAGTTGCAATCTTCATAGATGCTCTTTTATGTATGACAACCCATTTAAAAAGAAACACCAGAGCAACAGAACTGCCGGTCATCCTTTAACTTAATTTAGCTGAAATTTTAGCTGAAAATGGGGGGACCCAACACAAAAAAAACAACTGTTTCTGTAAAATGGTAAAATATACACACATGTAAATACCATGAAAAAAAGCGGATTGTCTGAACTTTTGTCTCGTATTCATCTTTGATCTTAAATCCAAATTCCTTAAACCAGTGGTTCCCAAACCTCTTCCTAGAGATCAACCGTCCTGCAGGTTTTCACTCCAACCTTAACAAAGCACACCTCATTCAACAGCTACAGATTTTGCTGAGATGCTAATTCGTAGAATCAGTGTGCCGAATTAGAGGTGAAATGAAAACCTACAGGACGGTAGGTCTCCAGGAACAAGGTTCGGATCCACTGCCTTAAGTATATGGCAATGGAAAAAATAACAGCCTATGTGGCAAACAACAAATATCACTCTATTGGTCGCATACTTTTGGAGTGCACTGTATGTTCACATTGTGTTCCGTCAATATAATTCTGACTAATGATGTTGAATTGTCAAGGAAAAAATCAATTAAGTCATTCAGTCATTCATTCACTTGTTCATTCATTAAAAATGGCTTTGATTTGAACCCTGCAGTAGTCCATAAACCAGGCTGTCTGTGTAGTCTCAAGTCTGCTTGCTCAAGACCTGCTTGTGCACGCTATCTGCAAGCATTACAGATGACACATTAGCATACTGAAATTTGGCTAAAATAACCGCTTTCGTTTTCACTTCCTTACTCACCGCACTATTGCAACACACTAAATTAACGTGCACTTTAAGAGCCCAGAGTAACGAGGAAGGCTATTAAAGAAATCTATAACCCTCATTCTTAGAAAGAGAATTCATGTGGACTTCCTCATGAATTAGGAGAAGGTCTGAGGAGGAATCTCCCCCTCCCCGACTGCTACCTCTCTGTCCAGTATATATAACCGCGAGATTCTGTCATCTCACCCAGCACAACTCCTCTCTCTGATCCAGAATCCAGCAGCTCCTCTCTCTCTGCTTGCAGTCTCCAGTCAAAATGAACACAGCAATGAAATTGAGCGCTCTGCTGATCCTCGTGCTGCTCGGCTCTCTGGAGCTTGTCTCTTCTGGTGAGTCTCTCAAACCTGCTGGAGTGGGGTGTGTGTGTGTGTGTGTGTGTGTGCATGTGTGTGTGTGTGTGTGTGTGTGCCTCTTTTTGTGTGTGTGTGAGTTGCAGTAATATTCAATCTTAGTAACTTAGTCTCTTTATCTCCAAAGATAAGGCCTCTAGCGCAGGGGCGGACTGCTGCACACGCTATGAAAAAAAGAAGATCCCACTAGCAATGGTGGTCTCCTGGCATGAAACCAGCAGCAGCTGTGCCAAAGCAGCCTATGTGTGAGTATCCATGCCTCCATTAAACTGCACTTTCACAGCAGTGCTGACGCTAACTTGCATTCATGTTTTGTGTTTGTTTGTGCCTTGGTGCTAAAGGTGCTCTGTGTTGTTTATTGCAGGTTTGTTACCAAACTCGGAAGGCGCATATGTGTGGATCCTGATCATGGTTGGGTGAAGAGCCACGCAGCTAAGGTGGACAGCAGCAAGATGAACACTAAAGCCTAAGGCCAGCCCTAACACCCCAGCGGGCTGTCAATCTGTACGAAGACTTCCTGTTGGACACTGCGATGGGACACACAAGAACATAAGAGAGGAATGTGTCTAATTACATCTGATATTCCTGGATTTCATTCATGCAATATTGTCTGTTATTTTCCTGTTCATAATGCATTGTTCCTTTTCCTACATTCATTTTTCTGTTTTATAAGTTGTACATAAAATTTTTCCAGGTAACTTATTAAATGCTTTTGTAACAAACTTTGTTTCTTGTTTAATGATTCTTGATTATTCCTGCTTAAATTCACACGGAGTAAAAAGCAACTCCGAAGGACAACCTTGTCCAGCCATAAAACTGGCTCGCGAAACCAAAAATGACCCGTGAAAACCAGGGCGAAAAAGACGGGGACCAGTGGTACCAAAACCAAAACTGGTCTTAAAAGAAAATAGACAACTGAGTAGCAAAATTACTCAGCGAAAAGAAAAACCTGAGACGCAGCTCAGACAGACACAAACAAAATACAGTACACCAGGGACAACGTCCCAATACCCAACGGCTCACACGAGCTCAAAATAAAAGTACAAATACTCTTAGGCGTCAGAATGCGCTCACTGCGCTAAGAGACTGAACGCCTTAAAAGAGGATACAGAACCACCCACGAACACGATTCTGTACACTGTACACCGTCCACCGAGCACCTATACCTTACCGGCTTAGTGAAAAAAAGGGGTTTTACACAGAAGCGCTGATTGCTGTTCTGTCAGTGCTTATAAAGGCACCTCCCCAGGTGAAAATAATTGGGAATCAGACACCTGGAACAAATTAAGAAATTCTCAGACGCCGGGTCTGTGGCAGCACAGCACAAGGCCACTGCACCCCAGAACCATGACAAATATAATCATTTTTAACATCACAATAAAACTAAATGCCAGTATTTATATGATTTGTATGATCAGGCCAGCTTCATATCATTTTGAATTTTTCAACAATAATGAAGTGTTCAAAATATCAAAGAGTACTCATACTTAAACCACTCCCATCAGAATAACTGTTATCAACAGTAACAGTAAATAAAAGTAAAAAAGTAAAACTGATTAATGGTGTTATGCATTCAGCTTTCCTTGGCAATTGCAATCATTTGTCTTTGGTTATTAATGACAGTGACCACATGTTCACATTTTCTGCAACCACAAGAGGACATGCATAGTTTTTGTATTTAAAGAGACCAGTGTACAGTTAATATTCTTTTGTTAAGCATTGAGCTGCAAGGTCAAAAGAGCCATTAAACATTGTAATGCAGCCAAAACATTTTGCTTCTTGTTGACAAACAGAAGAAAAGCAGCCATTGAAAGAGATAAAAAATTAGTTGAGCCTTGCTGGATAAAAGAATCAATTAAAAAATGTATAGATCTGTAGCTTTAAGGTTTTATTGTAACCATCTAGAAGCAGCATACAGCATGATGGAAACAGGAACAGTTAGATGTTGAAAACAGAATACACTTATCCAAAAACCAAAATAAATTGTATGAATGCAATAAAAACAGATGTGTGCAGGACAAAACAATAATTTCATGGTCAGTGCAGGTTCTAGCTACAGCAACTTGGGCCTACTCGTTAGTGCACTGTGGAGTCTCAGCATAGTTCTAAGTGCATAAAATAAGCATAGAGGGGTTTCCTTGCCATGTACCGCTCGATTTGGCAAAATCAGATTGGCAATAAAAATCATAAGACATTAACAAAGATTTTCTATAAATTTTCAAATGCGGCGTTAACCCCAATCCCGTACATGGCACAAACTGATGGCCCCGTAAAACCCTAGTTTTTAGACCAAACAGCTAAAGCATACAAACTAGAATTACAACAAAGTAAACTCCTTATATTGTGCAAATGCACGCTCGGCATTACTGAAATGGAAAGATTGGCTTTTCGCATCGAAATCCAAAAAATAAAAGGTTGATTTTTGGACAATTAAAATTAGGCAGACCTTAATTAATCAGGGCTTTAATCATTATCTTAACCCTTATGTAATCTTCATATCATGCAAATCCCTTGTTCACAGGGTAAAAAATGACCCACCCTCACTGGGCCCCTATGATAAAGCCTCTCCCATTAATTTTAATCCCCAAATCTATTTTGCATGTCAAAACAACCTGTTGCACAAAAAGGTGAGCAACTGTGTTTTCCGACTTCACAGACCAGAGAAACTATTGATACCACTGGTTTTTCCTACAAACACACATCATTATTTATTTATTTATTCATTTTTATTTGCTGTAAGGGATGTGGTGCTTAATGTTGATTAAGGATCTCTAACTACCTAATTAAAAAAAAAAATTCTTATTATTTTGACTAAAGGTACTACATAAGCATAAAAAATTGTTTGCATTCTCTTTTCCGGAGAAGATAGCACATCAATAGCCTAAGAAATTGACATGACAATCATGAAGAATTCAATGCATTGTAATGAAACACAGCAATATTATTCTCAAATGTTTTTGTTTTATTTTAGGAAGCATTTGAGCTCCAAGCACACAGCTGTGTATTTCTCTGTTAAGCACAAGTATGACAGTATGCAAGTCTACAAGCATGGGTGTGGCAAGTGAGTGCCACCCCTCCTGCCCGCCAACAGACTCACTTGAGACAAGGTTTGGGTTTTTACCACTGCGTGCTCTTTTATTTACAACGGAACGGAACACAGATCCTTTTTTTGTTTTCGGTAATTCTGTGCAGTTCCGTCTTCTTTCCAGCGTTCGCCCCCGAAGACTCCCGGTCTCCGCTTTTAAAAATCCCAGGCTCACTGTTGAAAACAATCAGAGGCAATCAGCGCAATTAACCAATTGATAATTATCAGCGCTGATTACCTCCACCTGACAGTTGTGACGAAGGATCCGAGAGCCGCTCCTCTCACTCTCTCTCTGCAGCCGACGCTCAAACCACGCCCACCCCACCACAATGGGCTTTACAAATGTATTTCTCGCACTTGTAGCACATTGTGCTTGTTTTACAGTCCCTCTTAGAGGAGCAGAAATGGCATTACTCCCCTTTACCTGAAATGGTTTCTGGCTGGAAAACATAACTGAGTCAGGGGTAGGGTGAGATGCTTCTAAAAAGACAAACTGGTACAAACGTAATTTAGGAATTAATATAAGAACAGCCAATTGTAACATTTTAACACAGGCTATAGCACATCCAAAATGTCCACCGTGAAATTTTGCAGCTCATTCCTTGGTTGTCATTATACCTGAAGCTGCTATAGTTAGTGGCTACTTTGTCATAAGCTGGGGGCTATATCTAAACTTCAATGTTAAAAAGGCCACCGTGTGTTTTATCCAATGTTTTTATCTTTGAACGCATAATACTGACTGAGCATCAAAATGCTGGAGGTCTATTACGGAACGTATATATATACAGTTGCAAGCAGTTGTGAACCCGTTGGAATTATCTGAATTTCTGCATTAATTACTCATTAAATGTGGTCTGATCTTCATTTAAGTCACAATAATAGACAAACACATTTTGCTTAAACTAATATCACACAGTTCCGCACTGGTTTCTTCTGTGGTGTCCTCCTATGAATACCATCATTGTTTAGCGTTTGTCTTATAGAGGATACATGAACAGAGACTTTAGCAAATTCAAGAGATTTCTGCAGGTCCTTTGCTGGTACCCTATTTCTTTTTGGCTTCCCTTAGCGCTGCATTATGTGCAGTTGCAGTGATCTTTGCAGGATGCCCCCTCCTGGAGAGAGTAGCAAAAGTACAGAATTTCCTCCATTTGTAGACAACTTGGCTTATTGTGGATTTATGAACACCCAGGCCTTTAGAAATACTTTTGTGGCTTTTTCCAGTTTTATGCATCTCTACAGTTATTCTTCTGCGGTCCTCTGAAAATTATTTTGATCAACAAGTTTATACATACACTACATTTCCAAAAGTATGTGGACAGCAGGCTTGGCAATCAAAATTATTTGTAGTAAAGTTCTCACAGACATGTCAAATGGATTCATTTATTCATTCATTTCTTATTCAGTACAATAGAAATATGTCAGCTTCAGATCCAACAGTAGTCCAGTAGACCCAGTGGTCTATTAACTGAAATCACGTGTGCTCTGTTTGAGCACCTTAGATGCTTGAAGAAAATGATAGAAGAAAATGCCATAGTAAGGCTAAATCTTAGGAAAGGAAACGCAGGAACAACATGATGCATTTTCTTTGACATTTGACACCTCTTACTGCAGAAGCTGTATTCTCTGTAACAGAACAGAAGCGCTACTTAGAACCCAGAAAAAAAGGAAGAAGGGGGCTCCAGGGATGTTCTGAGGAGGAATTCCCCATCCCTGATGTTACGACCCCAGAGTGTATAGGGGTATAGGGAGGTAACATAAGGTCTGGGTGTGGGTTGGTTGAAAGGGGACAGAACAAAACAACAAAATATAGTGCAAAACTGGTGTGCGTTTAATTACATGTGAAGGTGAGCTATTTACAATTTTTACAAGTAAAGGCACAGACGTAACACATAAGGGGGACAAGGAACGAGAGCGGTGCCAAAGAAAAGAACAGAGTAAAAATCAAAAATCTCAAGTCTGCCTAACCTAATCCGATAGTGACCCTCTAACCTAACTACTAAAAATAAATAGGAAGAACAAAACCTGACTGACCGTTCTACGCTACGTATATCAAACAAAGTACAGGGAGTGGCACCCGCCCCTAACCTAGTGTGTCTATACAGTGATCTACCTACGTGCGAGCAGACGTGTCAGTGGATATAACATAAACCGTATCTTACCTGTTCACTTCTCCCCAGACAATACACAATATAACAAATAATAACAAGGGGTAGAGGACACTTGGAAACAATTAAGTGTCAAGCACACACGCAGGAATATACAAGCACAACAAATGACACGCGGATAATTACAGAATACAGTGGAAATTAGCAAGTATGGCATGAAGCCCGGCGATGGTGAACGGAAGGGTTTTTGAATTGTCGCGCTGTTTCGGATTGGGTGCTGGAACGGGGCTCGAATGATGAGTGACGTGCCGGGAACCAATAGCAGACGGACACCTAGATGAAGGATATGCGTGGAGACGCGAATGGGAAAACACAGAGGATGAAGAAAACAACAAAACAAACACGTACACACGCGTGGGGACGTAACACCTGATTTCCATCTCTTTATACAGTATATATAACCGAGAGATTCTGTCATCTCACCCAGCGCAGCTCCACTCTCTGATCCAGAGTCCAGCAGCTCCACTCTCTGATCCAGAGTCCAGCAGCTCCTCTCTCTGATCCAGAGTCCAGCAGCTCCTCTCTCTCTCTGCTTGCAGTCTCCAGTCAAAATGAACACAGCGATGAAAATGAGCGCTCTGCTGATCGTCGTGCTGCTCGGCTCTCTGGAGCGTGTCTCTTCTGGTGAGTCTCTCAAACCTGCTGGAGTGGGGTGTGTGTGTGTGTGTGTGTACGTGTGTGTGTGTGTGCTTGTGTATGTGTGCCTGTTTTTGTGTGTGTGTGAGTTGCAGTAATATTCAATCTTAGTAACTTAGTCTCTTTCTCTTCAAAGCTACGGGCTCTAGCACAGAGGTGCAGTGCTGCACACGCTATGAAAAAAAGAAGATCCCAGTAACAATGGTGGTCTCCTGGCATGAAACCAGCAGCAGCTGTGCCAAAGCAGCCTATGTGTGAGTATCCATGCCTCCATTAAACTGTACTTTTACAGCAGTGCTGACGCTAACTTGCGGACCGCATTGCATTCATGTTTTATGTGTGTTTATGCCTTGGTGCTAAAGGTGCTCTGCGTTGTTTATTGCAGGTTTGTTACCGAACACGGAAAGCGCATATGTGTGGATCCTACTCTTCATTGGGTGAAGAGCCACGCAGCTCAGGTGGACAGCAGGTCAGCCACCACTGTAGTGCCAGGAACCAGCGAGAGGAACACTAAAGCCTAAGGCCAGGCCTAACACCCCAGCGGGCTGTCAATCTGTACAAAGACTTCCTGTTGGACACTGCGATGGGACACACAAGAACATAAGAGAGGAATGTGTCTAATTACATCTGATACTCCTGGATTTCATTCATGCAATATTGTCTGTTCTTTTCCTGTTCATAGTGCATTGTTCCTTTTCCTACATTCATATTTGTGTGTTATAAGTTGTACATAAAATTTTTCCAGGTAACTTATTAAATGCTTTTGTAACAAACTTTGTTTCTTGTTTAATGATTCTTGATTATTCCTGCTTAAATTCACAAGGCAGGGAAAAAATTCTTACAGTACAGCAACTTTACTAAACATTGCAACATGTGCATGTTTGTTGCTTGTCACAAACTAAGATCTAAGATGAAGTGTACTTACAGCAAACATTGCTAGTTAAGTGTTCAGCTCAAATTGCTGATTTTTTTAGATTTTGTTCAAATAAGGATGTGACTTATGCCTGGAGAAAACAGTCATAAGTCACATGAATTTTAGCAATGAAATTTGGTACTTTTTGGCAATTTGCTATAAAAGGTGACTGCTGCACCATCCAGCAACAATTTTGTATCAGTTTAATATCATCATTTTTTAACATCACAATAAAACTAAATGCCAGTATTCATATGTTTTGTATTATTGGGCCAGCTTCATATCATTTTGAATTATTCAACATTAATTAAGTGTTCAAAATATCAAAGAGTGATCTGTCAGGGTTCTGTGTTTTTCCCCCTGTCCTTCCTTGTTGGGCCGCCAGATGGCAGCACTTCTGTTTTGTGTCCTGTTTAATTGGATTATTGTTTTTTATTATCCAATTATTGTTGGCTGGTTGTCTTGTTTTTCCTTCCCTCTCTGTGGCCTAATTGTTCATTGTGCCCTCCTGTGTCTCGTCTGCGTCGTGTCTATAAGTTTCCCTTCCCCCTGACTCAGGTGCTGGATCCTTGCTTGTTGCCTGCTTGTTGGTTGTTGGTTGTTGGTTGTTGGTTGTTGGTTGTTGGTTGTTGGTTGTTGGTTGTTGGTTGTTGGTTGTTGGTTGTTGGTTGTTGGTTGTTGGTTGTTGGTTGTTGGTTGTTGGTTGTTGGTTGTTGGTTGTTGGTTGTTGGTTGTTGGTTGTTGGTTGTTGGTTGTTGGGTGCTTTTGCCCATGTTTCTGCCCCGTGTGTTCTGGCCCATGTTCTGTTTTCAACGTGCTTCTGGACTTTTGGATTTTCTTGTTTTTTTGAAGTTTGTCTTTGTGGTTTTGAGATTCGCCCTGCGAAGCTTTTTGTTCCCTTTTGTTTTTTGTTCCAATTAAAGCAACTTTCCTGGTTTTGCGTTTACTCTGGATTTTGAGTGTTTTTGACTCCGCGTTTGGGTCCTAACCCCCCACCACCCTGACATGATCGTACTTGAACCTCTCGCATCGGAATAACTGTTATCAACAGTAAAAATGAAAAACTGATTCATGGTGTTACGCATTCAGCTTTCCTTGACAATTGCAGTCATTTTTCTTTGGTTTTTAATGACAGTGGCCACATGTTCACATTTTCTGCAACCACAAGAGGACATGCATAGTTTTGTATTTAAAGAGACCAGTGCACAGTTAATATTCTTTTGTTAAGCATTGATTTGCGAGGTAAAAAGCTAAAACATTATGCTTCTTATTGACTCACAGAGAAAATGCAGCCATTGAAAAAGAGATTAAATGAAAATAAAAATAAGTTGAGCCTTGCTGGGCAGAAGCATAAATGAAAACATCTATATATCTGTAGCTTTAAAGTTTTATTGTAACCATCTAGAAGCAGCATACAGCATGATGGAAACAGGAACAGTTAGATGTTGAAAAAAGAATTCACTTATCCAAAAACCAAAATAATGCAATAATGCATGAATGCAATAAAAACAGATGTATGCAGGACAAAAAATAATTTCATTGTCCGTACAGGTTCTAGCTGCATCAACTTGGGCCTACTCGTTAGTGCACTGTGGAGTCTCAGCATAGTTCTAAGTGCATAAAATAAGCATAGAGGGGTTTCCTTGCCATGTACCGCTCGATTTGGCAAAATCAGATTGGCAATAAAAATCATAAGGCATTAACAAAGATTTTCTATAAATTTTCAAATGCAGCGTTAACCCCAATCCTGTACATGGCACAAACTGATGGCCCCGTAAAACCATAGTTTTTAGACCAAACAGCTAAAGCATACAAACTAGAATTACAACAAAGTAAACTCCTTATATTGTGCGAATGCACATTCGGCATTACTGAAATGGAAGGATTGGCTTTTCGCATCCAAATCCAAAAAATAAAAGATTGATTTTTGGACAATTAAAATTAGGCAGACCTTAGTTAATCTGGGCCTTAATCATTATCTTAACCCTTGTGTAATCTTCATATCATGCAAATCCCTTGTTCACAGGGGGAAAAATGATCCATTCTCACTGGGCCTCTATGATAAATCCTCTCCCATTAATTTTAAACCCCAAATCTATTTTGCATGTCAAAACAACCTGTTGCACAAATAGGTGAATAACTGTGTTTTCCGACTATACAGACCAGAGAGACTATTGACACCACTGGTTTTTCCTACAAACACACTCATTATATATTTATTTATTCATTTTTATTTGCTGAAAGGGATGTGTGGTGCTTAATGCTGATTAAGAATCTCTATATTTGTATGTGTGAAGTTGCAAGCAGTTGTGAACCCTTTGGAATTTTCTGAATTTCAGCATTAATTACTCATTAAATGTGGTCTGATCTTCATTTAAGTCACAATAATAGACAAACACATTCTGCTTAAACTAATATCACACAGTTCCGCACTGGTTTCCTCTGTGGTGTCCTCCCATGAATACCATCATTGTTTAGTGTTTTTCTTATAGAGGATACATGAACAGAGACTTTAGCAAGTTCAAGAGATTTCTGCAGGTCCTTTGCTGGGACCCTATTTCTTTTTGACCTCCCTCAGCACTACATTATGTGCAGTTGCAGTGATCTTTGCAGGATGCCCCCTCCTGGAGAGAGTAGCAAAAGTACAGAATTTCCTCCATTTGTAGATAACCTGGCTTATTGTGGATTTATGAGCACCCAGGCCTTTAGAAATACTTTTGTGGCCCTTTCCAGTTTTATGCATCTCTACAGTTATTCTTCTAAGGTCCTCTGAAAATTGTTTTGATCAACAAGTTTATACATACACTACATTTCCAAAAGTATGTGGCCAGCAGGCTTGGCAATCAAAATTATTTGTAGTAACGTTCTCACAGACAAGTCAAAAGGATTCATATATTCATTCATTTATTATTCAGTTCAATAGAAATATTTTAGCGTCAGAACCTACAGTAGTCCAGTAGACCCAGTGGTCTATAATCACTTGTGCTCTGTATGAGCACCTTAGATGCTTGAAGAAAATGATAGAAGAAAATGCCATAGTAAGGCTAAATCTTAGAAAAGGAAACGCAGGAACAACATGATGCGTTTTCTCTGACATTTGACACCCTTTACTGCAGAAGCTGTATTCTCTGTAACAGAACAGAAGCGCTACTTAGAACCCAGAGAAAGAGGAAGAAGAGAAATTAAAGATGTTCTCCTTGTAAAGCTGGTTCATATGAAGAAAGGGGGCTCCAGGGGAGTTCTGAGGAGGAATTCCCCATCCCTGATTCCCATTTCTTTAGACAGTATATATAACAAGAGATTCTGTCATCTCACCCAGCACAGCTCCTCTCTCTGATCCAGAGTCCAGCACAGCTCCTCTCTGATCCAGAGTCCAGCAGCTCCTCTCTCTGCTTGCAGTCTCCAGTCAAAATGAACACAGTGATGAAATTGAGCGCTCTGCTGATCCTCGTGCTGCTCGGCTCTCTGGAGCTTGTCTCTTCTGGTGAGTCTCTCAAACCTGCTGGACTGGTGTGTGTGTGTGTGTGTGCATTTGTGTGTGTGTGTGTACTTGTGTGTGTGCGAGCAAGCGAGCGGGATAAAGTATTGTGAAATCTTAGTTTACTGTTTTTATGTTTCGTTCAGCCCCTCAAGCATTAAGCACAGGCAACAACTGCTGCCCGGATATAAAAAATGGACCAACGATCCCGCTGAAGATGGTGGTCTCCTATTTAAAAACCAGCAGCAGCTGTGCCAAAGCAGCAGTAGTGTGAGTATCATGCCTCCGTCCTTAGCGTACATCTAGGATTACAGCACTCACAATATTCTCACACGGTCAGACCTCACTCTGGGGCTCAGCACTCATTTCTACTTGCAAGACTCCTCCCACAACAGGACCTTTTTACTGAAGTGTTGACTGACTTATTGCATTGATGACTGGCTGTGATCGAAGCAGAGAGTACGATGACGTCTGTTTTGCTTTGATGCTGTGAGAGCACTGATGCTCAGCTGAGTTTACATCGCTATACACTATATTATAAGTTATTAATATTATTTCATTCCACACTGCAGTTTGGTGTGCTTGTTCATTAGTTGCTAATGGAGCTCTGTGTTGCTTGTTGCAGATTTGTAACCAAGCCCGGAAAGCGCATATGTGTGAATCCCTCCGAGGGCTGGGTGCGCAGTCACATGACTCAGGTGGACAGAAGGTCAAGGAAAGCCACAACCGTGTAAATCAAAACCACATCCTGAGGCCCTCCCCACTAAACTCACAGGCTGTCACTCACCACACTGACTTCCTGTTGGACTCTGAATTTGAACTGAAAAACAGAAGAGGAGTGTCAATAAATTATCTGTTCTCTCCCTATTTGTTATTTATTGATTACACTGTAAATTAAATATTCTGTTAAATAAAGTATTTTTGTCACAGTTTTGTCTTGATGTTAATTGAATCTTATTTTACTTTTTTGATGTTTCTTCTTGCAGCAAACAAACAAACTTCAAATTATATTGAATTGAGATATTTACGATATTGATGACAATGCAGTTTGTTATGTGGACAATAAGATCAGTTTACAACAAATACTTTGTTGGGCATATAGTCATATCTTATCCCCCATTTAATACCAATTGTTTTAAAACTGTGCTCTTACCGTCACAGAAGCGTCCTAATGAAACATGGTAAAAGGACTGCATTTATATAGCGCTTTTATCCAAAACAAATTTCTTTTAATTGTTTATGAATGCCATGATTCGCCCTCATATCACTAACTGTCAAACTAGTTGGACACAGACATGTAAGACAACTCTCAAACCCATTGAGACAGTATACAAACAAGCTCTGAAGGTCCTGGACAAAACGTCACACCGACATTATCACTGTGACATCTTAGCCAAGTATGAACTCCTAAATTGGGAAAATCTGGTCAAATTTGCAGACGCATGTTTAGTTTTTTAAATCCTTAATGGTCTCGCTCCTCCTGTGCTGAAAGAGTTTGTGAAAAAACTACAAGTAGGTCTACTAGGGCATCCATAAGAGGGGACTGCATAATACCATTAAGGAAAAGCGCTTTTAGCCAATCAGCCTTTTATTTTAAAGCATCACATATTTTAACACCCTGCCCGCAGACCTGAGAGACCTGACCAACATTGGCACATTCACCGGAAATTAAGAATTTTGGTAATTGGGTAATCAACAATGTCAACATGATATTTAAATATTACAATGTTGTTTATATATGTATACTGTGTGTATATGTATGTATGTATATTATGGCTGTTAAGTGAGTACTAAACTGCATGTGCGTTATGTAATATTGTGGAGTCTTGCATGTCATCATGTGATGCATCATTTTGTGCGTTTTTATGCATTAATACTTTCTCTAGCATGAGCTTGTTTTGTGCTGTATATGCTTGCCTTATGTGCTCCATTGTTCCTTTGCATGTGCCTGCTTCTATGTTGCTCATGCGCATACAAGCTCTGTGTGTCTGTTTTTATGTGCTTTTAATGTTGTACTATGGCTTCTAGTCTGGTCTGTCTGTTATTAATGTGTTAATTTCTGCCTGCCCAGGGACAACAGATCGAATTTAGCGATCTGGCTAAATCTGGCACATTTACATCACAGAATAGCGATGTTGATCAATGTGTATTGTACCTGTCAATTAAAAAAATAAGTAAATAAATAAATAAATAAATAAAAATGGTGAAACATATATGCATTTAAATACCATGAAAAAAAGCTGATTGTCTGAACTTTTGTCTCATATTCACTTTGATCTTAAATTCAAATTCCTTAAATCAGTGGTTCCCTACCCTCTTCCTGGAGATCTACCGTCCTGCAGGTTTTCACTCCAACCCTATCAAAGCACACCTCATTCAACAGCTACAGATCTCGTTGAGATGCTAATTCGTAGAATCAGTCTGCCGAATTAAGAGTTGAAATGAAAACCTACAGGACTGTAGGTCTCCAGGAACAGGTCTGGGATCCACTGCCTTAAGTATATGGAAAAAATAACAAATTTCACTCTAATGGTCTCATACTTTTGGAGTGCACTGTATGTTCACATTTTGTTCTGTAAATATAATTCTGACTAATGATGTTGAATTGTCAAGGAAAAAATCAATTAAGTCATTCAGTCATTCATTCACTTGTTCATTCATTAAAAATGGCTTTGATTTGAACCCTGCAGTAGTCCAGAAACCAGGCTGTCTGTGTAGTCTCAAGTCTGCTTGCTCAAGACCTGCTCGTGCACGCTATCTGCAAGCATTACAGATGACACATTAGCAGACTGAAATTTGGCTAAAATAACCACTTTCGTTTTCACTTCCTTACTCACCGTACTTTTGCAACACACTAAATTAATGTGTACTTTAAGAGCCCAGGGTAACGAGGAAGGCTATAAAAGAAATCTATCACCCTCATTCTTAGAAAGAGAATTCATGTGGACTTCCTCATGAATTAGGAGAAGGTCTGAGGAGGAATCCCCCCTCCCCGACTGCTACCTCTCTGTACAGTATATATAACGAGAGATTCTGTTCTCACCCAGCACAGCTCCTCTCTCTGATCCAGAGTCCAGCAGCTCCTCTCTCCGATCCAGAGTCCAGCAGCTCCTCTCTCTGCTTGCAGTCTCCAGTCAAAATGAACACAGTGATGATATTGAGCGCTCTGCTGATCCTCGTGCTGCTCTGCTCTCTGGAGCTTGTCTCTTCTGGTTTCTCTAAAACCTGCTGGAGTGGGGTATGTGTGTGTGTGTGTGCATTTGTGTGTGTGTGTACGTGTGTGTGTGTGTGTGTGTGTGCTTGTGTGTATGTGTACCTGTTTTTGTGTGTGTGTGAGTTGCAGTAATATTCAATCTTAGTAACTTAGTCTCTTTATCTTCAAAGCTACGGGCTCTTTCAGAGGGGAGGACTGCTGCACAAAATATGAAACAAAGAAGATCTCACTAGCAATGGTGGTCTCCTGGCATGAAACCAGCAGCAGCTGTGCCAAAGCAGCCTATGTGTGAGTATCCATGCCTCCATTAAACTGCACTTTCACAGCAGTGCTGACGCTAACTTGCATTCATGTTTTAATGTAATGAAATGTAGCACTTTTTGGCAAGTTGCTATAAAAGGTGACTGCTGGACCATCCAGTAACAATTTTGTATCAGTTTAATATCATCATTTTTAACATCACAATAAAACTAAATGCCAGTATTCATATGATTTGTATGATCAGGCCAGCTTCATATCATTTTGAATTTTTCAACAATAATGAAGTGTTCAAAATATCAAAGAGTACTCATACTTAAACCACTCCCATCAGAATAACTGTTATCAACAGTAAATATGAAAAACTGATTAATGGTGTTACGCATTCAGCTTTCCTTGGCAATTGCAATCATTTGTCTTTGATTTTTAATGACAGTGGCCACATGTTCACATTTTCTGCAACCACAAGAGGACATGCATAGTTTTTGTATTTAAAGAGACCAGTGTACAGTTAATATTCTTTTGTTAAGCATTGAGCTGCAAGGTCAAAAGAGCCATTAAACATTGTAATGCAGCCAAAACATTTTGCTTCTTGTTGACAAACAGAAGAAAAGCGGCCATTGAAAGAGATAAAAAGAAAAATAAATTAGTTGGGCCTTGCTGGATTAAAGGATCAATTAAAAAATGTATAGATCTGTAGCTGTAAGGTTTTGTTGCAGCACACAGCATGATGGAAACAGGAACAGTTAGATGTTGAAAACAGAATACGCTTATCCAAAAATCCAAATAAATTGCATGAATGCAATAAAAACAGATGTGTGTGTGGTAGACTGAATTCATGGAGTTCGTCAATTAGACAGAAATGCATAAAAAAGAGATTTTATTCATTGAGTTTATTGGTGGACATTTAAAAAGGAATTCATGAAGTGAATGTAATTTCAAACCTACAGTCTAAAACAACTTGTGAGAGTACATGGTAAAAAGTCATTAGATTGGGAAAACCATGAGAACTCAAACAGAAAAACTTAATTAATTAATGGTTGAATGTTGGAGTGGTACGAGGATATTTCTTTTTTGTTTGCTTGTGTCTGTAATTTTCTTCATCCTGTTAATCTTGGGTCGATTGATTATGCCTTCATGCCTACACTAGAGGGAGCTTGTGGTCGTCTCCTCATTCCAGATAAAGTTCTGATGAGGAAGCGCTACAGGAGTTGTGTTCGTGATTTTTCTCCCCCTTTTGCAGGTATGCTCATTATTATTACTGTTAACATAGTCAAAGCACAACGGTAGACATTCCTGGTCATATGAAAATGCATAGAGTTGATATATGACGTTTTAGCGGAGTTTTTAGGGAGTGCGTACATGAAGAATGCATGCTAGCTAACGGCGTTGCTGCAGCCATTTTAGGGGAATGTCCAATGCCTCCTGGTTCGTACAACTCTTGTACGACGGCGGCGAATTTTGGTTTTAATGTTCCCTTACTGTAATGACTTACGGTTTACAAATTAATTCATTGCACTTGTTAATAACGAGTTTCTAGCGAGTGTATACATGGGGAATGCATGCTAGCTAACGGCGTTGCTGCAGCCATTCGAGGAATGTACAATGCCTCGTGGTTCGTGCATCTCTTGTAAGGCGAATTTTGGTGTTAATGACAATGTTCTTTTACGGTAATAACTTGCAGTTTACAAATTCATTCATTGCACTTAATAATTTTATTGTCAATACATTTGACTTAGTTTAATTGAAGTATGTTTTTGTATGGGATTTGTTTTGTTTCCGTATGAATGGTAAAGTAAATGCATATATTGTAACTGAGATGAGAGAAAATGTAAAAGAGTAAAAGTGTGAAAGAATAAAACTAAAGTGTAAATGGGTGAATTGGTCTAACTGAGCCATGCCCAATGGAAGGTAACTTAGATTCTGTTAAGCATTTCAGAAATTGAAAGGTCTCAAACTGAAAGTTACCATAGAAAAGTATTTGAAGCACACTGATGTGATTTATCTGTTATGGTGTACTTTTTAATAGCATAGTTGCTATGTTGCTACTTACCTGTACCTGTAAGGATAACAGAAAAGGACTGCAAAAGGAAAATAGCTTGTTGAAGCAGGATGTATATGTTTCATAGACATGTTTTATGGAAATGTTTATTGAATTATGTTAATGCTTATCTAATGGAAAGATTCCAGATAAAGTTCTGATGAGGAAACACTACAGGAGTTGCGTTCGTGATTTTTCTCCCCCTTTTGCAGGGGTACAACATTTGCAGGACAAAAAATCATTTCATGGTCAGTACAGGTTCTAGCTACAGCAACTTGGGCCTACTCGTTAGTGCATTATGGAGTCTCAGCATAGTTCTAAGTGCATAAAATAAGCATAGAGGGAGTTCCTTGCCATGTGCCTCTCGATTTGGCAAAATCAGATTGGCAATGAAAATCATAAGACATTAACAAAGAATTTCTATAAATTTTCGAATGCATTGTTAACCCCAATCCCATACATGACACAAACTGATGGCCCCATAAAACCCAATTTTAAGACCTAACAGCTAAAGCATACAAACTAGAATCACAACAAAGTAAACTCCTTATATTGTGCAAATGCACATTCGGCATTACTGAAATGGAAGGATTGGCTTTTCGCATCCAAATCCAAAAAATGAAAGGTTGATTTTTGTACAATTAAAATTAGGCAAATCTTAATTAATCAGGGCCTTAATCATTAACCCTTGTGTAATCTTCGTATCATGCAAATCCCTTGTTCAGAGGGTAAAAAATGACCCACTCTCACTGGGCCTCTATGATAAATGGTCTCCCATTAATTTTAAACCCCAAATCTATTTTGCATGTCAAAACAACAGTGTTGCACAAATAGGTGAATAACTGTGTTTTCCGACTTCACAGACCAGAGAAACTATTGACACCACTGTTTTTTCCTACAAACACACATCATTATTTATTTATTAATTTTTATTTGTTGTAAGGGATGTGTGTTGCTTAATGTTGATTAAGGATCTCTATTTGTATGTGTGAACTACCTAATTTAAATTTTTTTAAAATTCTTATTTTGACTAAAGGTACTACATAAGCATAAAAAAAATTGTTTGCATTCTCTTTTCCGTAGAAGATAGCACATCAATAGTCTAAGAAATTGACATGACAATAATGAAGAATTCAATGCATTTTAATGAAACACAGCAATACTATTCTCAAATGTTTTTGTTTTATTTTAGGAAGCATTTGAGCTCCAAGCACACAGCTGTGTATTTCTCTGTTAAGCACAAGTATGACAGTATGCAAGTCTACAAGCATGGGCTTTACAAATGTATTTCTCGCACTTGTAGCACATTGTGCTTGTTTTACAGTCCTTAGAGGAGCAGAAATGGCATTACTCCCCTTTTCCTGAAATGGTTTCTGGCTGGAAAACATAACTGAGTCAGGGGTAGGGTGAGATGCTTCTAAAAAGACAAACTGGTACACATGTAATTTAGGAATTAATATAAGAACAGCCAATTGTAACATTTTAACACCGGCTATAGCATATCCAAAATGTCCACCGTGAAATTTTGCAGCTTATTTCTTGGTTGTCATTAGGCCTATACCTGAAGCTGCTATAGTTAGTGGCTACTTTGTCATAAGCTGGGGGCTATATCTAAACTTCAATGTTAAAAAGGCCACCGTGTGTTTTATCCAATGTTTTTATCTTTGAACGCATAATACTGACTGAGCATCAAAAAGATGGAGGTCTATTATGGAACGTATATAGCCTATATACAGTTGCAAGCAGTTGTGAACCCGTTGGAATTATCTGAATTTCTGCATTAATTACTCATTAAATGTGGTCTGATCTTCATTTAAGTCACAATAATAGACAAACACATTTTGCTTAAACTAATATCACACAGGTCCACACTGGTTTCCTCTGTGGTGTTCTCCCATGAATACCATCATTGTTCAGTGTTTTTCTTATAGAGGATACATGAACAGAGACTTTAGCAAGTTCAAGAGATTTCTGCAGGTCCTTTGCTGGTACCCTATTTCTTTTTGGCTTCCCTTAGCACTGCATTATGTGCTGTTGTGATCTTTGCAGGATGTCCCCTCCTGGAGAGAGTAGCAAAAGTACAGAATTTCCTCCATTTGTAGACAACTTGGCTTATTGTGGATTTATGAACACCCAGGCCTTTAGAAATACTTTTGTGGCCCTTTCTAGTTTTATGCATCTCTACAGTTATTCTTCTAAGGTCCTCTGAAAATTGTTTTGATCAACAGGTTTATACATACACCACATTTCCAAAAGTATGTGGACAGCAGGCTTGGCAATCAAAATTATTTGTAGTAAAGTTCTCACAGACATGTCAAATGGATTCATTTATACATTAATTTCTTATTCAGTACAATAGAAATATGTCAGCTTCAGATCCAACAGTAGTCCAGTGGACCCAGTGGCCTATTAACTGAAATCACTTGTGATCTGTTTGAGCACCTTAGATGCTTGAAGAAAATGATAGAAGAAAATGCCATAGTAAGGCTAAATCTTAGAAAAGGAAACGCAGGAACAACAAGATGTGTTTTCTTTGACATTTGACACCCCTTACTGCAGAAGCTGTATTCTCTGTAACAGAACAGAAGCGCTACTTAGAACCCATAAAAAGAAGAAGAAGAGAAATTAAAGATGTTCTCCTTATAAAGCTGGTTCGTGTGAAGAAAGGGGGCCCCAGGGAAGTTCTAAGGAGGAATTCCCCATCCCTGATTCCCATTTCTTTATACATTATAGCCAAGTATGACCTCCTAAATTGGGAAAATCTGGTCAAATTTGCAGACGCACGTTTAGTTTTTAAAATCCTTAATGGTCTCGCTCCTCCTGTGCTGAAAGAGTTTGTGAAAAAACTACAAGTAGGTCTACTAGGGCATCCATAAGAGGGGACTGCATAATACCATTAAGGAAAAGCGCTTTTAGCCAATCAGCCTTTTCTTTTAAAGCATCACATATTTTAACACCCTGCCTGCAGACCTGAGAGACCTGACAAACATAGGCACATTCACCCGAAATTAAAGATTTTGGTAATTTGTTAATCAACAATGTCAACATGATATTTAAATATTACAATGTTGTTTATATATGTATACTGTGTGTATATGTATGTATGTATATTATGGCTGTTAAGTGAGTACTAAACTGCATGTGCGTTGTGTAATATTGTGGAGTCTTGCATGTCATCATGTGATGCATCATTTTGTGCGTTTTTATGCTTTAATACTTTCTCTAGCACGAGCTTGTTTTGTGCTGTATATGCTTGCCTTATGTGCTCCATTGTTCCTTTGCATGTGCCTGCTTCTATGTTGCTCATGCGCATACAAGCTCTGTGTGTCTGTTTTTATGTGCTTTTAATGTTGTACTATGGCTTCTAGTCTGGTCTGTTTGTTATTAATGTGTTAATTTCAGCCTGCCCAGGGACAACAGATTGAATTTAGGGATCTGGCTAAATCTGGCACATTTACATCACAGAATGTTGATCAATGTGTATTGTACCTGTCAATTAAATAAATAAGTAAATAAATAAAATAAAATAAAAATGGTAAAACATATGCATTTAAATACCATGAAAAAAAGCTGATCTTTTGTCTTGTATTCACTTTGATCTGAAATTCAAATTCCTTAAATCAGTTGTTCCCTACCCTCTTCCTGGAGATCTACCGTCCTGCAGGTTTTCACTCCAACCCTAACAAAGCACACCTCATTCAACAGCTACAGACCTCGCTGAGATGCTAATTCGTAGAATCAGTGTGCCGAATTAGGAGTTGAAATAAAAACCAACAGGACGGTAGGTCTCCAGGAACAGGTCTGGGAACCACTGCATTAAGCATATGGAAAAAATAACAACTTTCACTCTAATGTTCTCATACTTTTGGAGTGTACTGTATGTTCACATTGTGTTCTGTAAATATAATTCTGACTAATGATGTTGAATTGTCATGGAAAAAATCAATTAAGTCATTCAGTCATTTATTCACTTGTTCATTCATTAAAAATGGCTTTGATTTGAACCCTGCAGTAGTCCATAAACCATGCTGTCTGTGTAGTCTCAAGTCTGCTTGCTCAAGACCTGCTTGTGCACGCTATCTGCAAGCATTACAGATGACACATTAGCAGACTGAAATTTGGCTAAAATAACCGCTTTCGTTTTCACTTCCTTACTCACCGCACTTTTGCAACACACTAAATTAACGTGTACTTTAAGAGCCCAGGGTAACGAGGAAGGCTATTAAAGAAATCTATCACCCTCATTCTTAGAAAAAGAATACATGTGGATTTCCTCATGAATTAGGAGAAGGTCTGAGGAGGAATCCCCCCTCCCCGACTGATACCTCTCTGTACAGTATATATAACAAGAGATTCTGTCATCTCACCCAGCACAGCTCCTCTCTCTGATCCAGAGTCCAGCAGCTCCTCTCTCTCTGCTTGCAGTCTCCAGTCAAAATGAACACAGCGATGAAATTGAGCGCTCTGCTGATCCTCGTGCTGCTCGGCTCTCTGGAGCTTGTCTCTTCTGGTGAGTCTCTCCAACCTGCTGGAGTGGGGTGTGTGTGTGTGCATTTGTGTGTATGTGTGCGTGTGTGTGTGTGTGTGCACTTGTGTTTATGTGTGCCTGTGAGTGTGTGTGTGTGAGTTGCAGTAATATTCAATCTTAGTAACTTAGTCTCTTTATCTCCAAAGGTGACGGCCCTAACACAGGGGCAGAGTGCTGCACACACTATGATAAAAGGAAGATCCCACTAGCAATGGTGGTCTCCTGGCATAAAAGCAGCAGCAGCTGTGCCAAAGCAGCCCATGTGTGAGTATCCATGCCTCCATTAAACTGCACTTTCACAGCAGTGCTGACGCTAACTTGCATTCATGTTTTGTGTATGTTTGTGCCTTGGTGCTAAAGGTGCTCTGTGTTGTTTATTGCAGGTTTGTTACCAAACGCGGAAAGCGCATATGTGTGGATCCTGCTCATGGTTGGGTGAGGAGCCATGCAGATCAGGTGGACAGCAGGAACTAGCAAGATGAACACTGAAGCCGAAGGCCAGCCCTAACGCCCCAGCAGGCTGTCAATCTGTACAAAGACTCCCTGTTGGACACTGCGATGGGACACACAAGAACATAAGAAAGGAATGTGTCTAATTACATCTGATATTCCTGGATTTCATTCATGCAATATTGTCTGTTCTTTTCCTGTTCATAATGCATTATTCCTTTTCCTATATTCATTTTTGTGTGTTATAAGTTGTACATAACATTTTTCCAGGTAACTTATTAAATGCTTTTGTAACAAACTTTGTTTCTTGTTTAATGTTTCTTGATTATTCCTGCTTAAATTCACAAAGCAGGGAAAAAATCCTTACAGTACAGCAACTTTACTAAACATTGCAACATGTGCATGTTTGTTCCATGTCACAAATTAAGATCTAAGATGAAGTTTACTTACAGCAAACATCGCTAGATATGTGTTCAGCTCAAATTGCTGATTTTTTAAAAAAGATTTTGTTCAAATAAGGATATGACTTATACCTGGAGAAAACAATCATAAGTCACATGAATTTTAGCAATGAAATTTAGCACTTTTTGGCAATTTGCTGTAAAATGTGACTGCTGCACCATCCAGTAACAATTTTGTAATAATACAATTTTTTAACATCACAATAAAACTAAATGCCAGTATTCATATGATTTGTATTATTGGGCCAGCTTCATATCATTTTGAATTTTTCAACAATAATTCATTGTTCAAAATATCAAAGAGTGCTCATACTTGAACCTCTCGCATCGGAATAACTGTTATCAACAGTAAAAATGAAAAACTGATTCATGGTGTTACGCATTCAGCTTTCCTTGACAACTGCAGTCATTTGTCTTTGGTTTTTAATGACAGTGGCCACATGTTAGCATTTTCTGCAACCACAAGAGGACATGCATAGTTTTTCTATTTAAAGAAACCAGTGCACAGTTAATTTTGCACAAGGAAAAAAGCTAAAACATGCTTCTTATTGACTCACAGAGAAAATGCAGGCATTGAAAAAGAGATTAAATGAAAATAAAAATAAGTTGAGCCTTGCTGGGCAGAAGCATAAATGAAAACATCTATATATCTGTAGTTTTAAAGTTTTATTGTAACAATCTAGAAGCAGCATACAGCATGATGGAAACAGGAACAGTTAGATGTTGAAAAAAGAATACACTTATCCAAAAACCAAAATAAATTGCATGAATGCAATAAAAACAGATGTGTGCAGGACAAAAAATAATTTCATTGTCAGTACAGGTTCTAGCTACAGCAACTTGGGCCTACTCGTTAGTGCACTATGGAGTCTCAGCATAGTTCTAAGGGCATAAAATAAGCATAGAGGGGTTTCCTTGCCATGTGCTGCTCGATTTGGCAAAATCAGATTGGCAATAAAAATCATAAGGCATTAACAAAGATTTTCTATAAATTTTCAAATGCAGTGTTAACCCCAATCCCATACATGGCACAAACTGATGGCCCCATAAAACCCAATTTTAAGACCTAACAGCTAAAGCATACAAACTAGAATTACAACAAAGTAAACTCCTTACATTGTGCAAATGCATATTCGGCATTACTGAAATGGAAGGATTGGCTTTTCGCATCCAAATCCAAAAAATAAAAGGTTGATTTTTGGACAATTAAAATTAGGCAGACCTTAATTAATCAGGGCTTTAATCATTATCTTAACCCTTGTGTAATCTTCATATTATGCAAATCTCTTGTTCACAGGGTGAAAAATGATCCATTCTCACTGGGCCTCTATGATAAATCCTCTCCCATTAATTTTAAACCCCAAATCTATTTTGCATGTCAAAACAACCTGTTGCACAAATAGGTGAATAACTGTGTTTTCTGACTATACAGACCAGAGAGACTATTGACACCACTGGTTTTTCCTACAAACACACATCATTATTTACTTATTTATTCATTTTTATTTGCTGTAAGGGATGTGTGTTGCTTAATGTTGATTAAGGATCTCTCTATTTGTATGTGTGAACTACCTAATTAAAAAAAAATTCTTATTATTTTGAATAAAAGTACTGCATAAGTATAAAAAAAATTGTTTGCATTCTCTTTTCCGTAGAAGACAGTGCATCAATAGCCTAAGAAATTGACATGATAATAATGAAGAATTCAATGCATTTTAATGAAACACAGCAATACTATTCTCAAAAGTTTTTGTTTTATTTTAGGAAGCATTTGAGCTCCAAGCACACAGCTGTGTATTTCTCTGTTAAGCACAAGTATGACAGTATGCAAGTCTACAAGCATGGGCTTTACAAATGTATTTCTCGCACTTGTAGCACATTGTGCTTGTTTTACAGTCCTTCTTAGAGGAGCAGAAATGGCATTACTCCCCTTTTCCTGAAATGGTTTCTGGCTGGAAAACATAACTGAGTCAGGGGTAGGGTGAGATGCTTCTAGAAAGACAAACTGGTACAAACGTAATTTAGGAATTAATATAAGAACAGCCAATTGTAACATTTTAACACAGGCTATAGCATGTCCAAAATGTCCACCGTGAAATGTTGCAGCTTATTCCTTGGTTGTCATTATACCTGAAGCTGCTATAGTAGGTGGCTACTTTGTCATAAGCTGGGGGCTATATCTAAACTTCAGTGTTAAAAAGGCCACCGTGTGTTTTATCCAATGTTTTTATCTTTGAACGCATAATACTGACTGAGCATCGAAAAGATGGAGGTCTATTATGGAACGTATATATATACAGTTGCAAGCAGTTGTGAACCCTTTGGAATTATCTGAATTTCTGCATTAATTACTCATTAAATGTGGTCTGATCTTCATTTAAGTCACAATAATAGACAAACACATTTTGCTTAAACTAATATCACACAGTTCCGCACTGGTTTCCTCTGTGGTGTCCTCCCATGAATACCATTATTGTTTAGTGTTTTTCTTATAGAGGATACATGAACAGAGACTTCAGCAAGTTCAAGAGATTTCTGCAGGTCCTTTACTGGTACCCTATTTCTTTTTGACCTCCCTCAGCGCTACATTATGTGCAGTTGCAGTGATCTTTGCAGGATGCCCCCTCCTGGAGAGAGTAGCAAAAGTACAGAATTTCCTCCATTTGTAGACAACTTGTCATGGTTCTGTGTTTCCGCCTGTCTTTCCTTGTTGGGCCGCCAGATGGCGGCACTTCTGTTTTGTGTCCTGTTCCCCCTGTTTAATTGTATTATTGTTTTCAATTGTTCAATTATTGTTTTTTGGTTGTCTCGTTTTCCCTTCCCTCTCTGTGGCCTGATTGTGCATTGTGCCCTGCTGTGTCTCGTCAGTGTCTTGTCTATTTAAGTCTTCTTCTTCCCTGACTCGGGTGCTGGTTCCTTGTGTTTTTGCTTATGTTTCCATGTGTGTCCCTGTGCCTGTTTTTGTCCATCTGTTTCTGCCCTGCCTGTTTAGCTTCTTTTTGGATTTTCTGTTTTCTGTTTTTGAGTTTTTGTTACTAAAATCTGTTAACTTCCGTTCTGGAGTTCTTGGGGTTTTTTACTCTGCATTTGGGTCCATTCCCTCGACATCCCGTGACACAACTTGGCTTATTGTGGATTTATGAACACCCAGGCCTTTAGAAATACTTTTGGGGCCCTTTCCAGTTTTATGCATCTCTACAGATATTCTTCTAAGGTCGTCTGAAAATTGTTTTGATCAACAAGTTTATACATACACTACATTTCCAAATGTATGTGGACAGCAGGCTTGGCATTCAAAATTATTGGTTGTAACGTTCTCACAGACAAGTCAAATGGATTCATATATTCATTCATTTATTATTCAGTACAACAGAAATATGTTAGCGTCAGAACCTACAGTAGTCCAGTAGACCCAATGGTCTATTAACTGAAATCACTTGTGCTCTGTATGAGCACCCTAGATGCTTGAAGAAAATGATAGAAGAAAATGCCATAGTAAGTCTAAATCTCAGAAAAGGAACGCAGGAACAACATGATGCGTTTTCTTTGACATTTGACACCCCTTACTGCAGAAGCTGTATTCTCTGTAACAGAACAGAAGCGCTACTTAGAACCCAGAAAAAGAGGAAGAAGAGAAATTAAAGATGTTCTCCTTGTAAAGCTGGTTCGTATGAAGAAAGGGGGCTCCAGGGGAGTTCTGAGGAGGAATTCCCCATCCCTGATTCCCATTTCTTTATACAGTATATATAACGAGAGATTCTGCATCTCACCCAACACAGCTCCTCTTTCTGATCTAGAGTCCAGCAGCTCCTCTCTCTGCTTGCAGTCTCCAGTCAAAATGAACACAGCGTTGAAATTGAGCGCTCTGCTGATCCTCGTGCTGCTCTGCTCTCTGGAGCTTGTCTCTTCTGGTAAGTCTCTCAAACCTGCTGGAGTTGGGTGTGTGTGTGTGTGTGTGTGTGTGCATTTGTGTGTTTGTGTGTACGTGTGTGTGCAAGCGAGTGAGTGGGATAAAGTATTGTGAAATCTTATTTTATTGTTTTTTGTTTCATACAGGCCCTCTAGGAATAAACGCAGGCAGCAACTGCTGCCCGAATACGAAAAAGGGACCAAAGATCCCACTGGCGATGGTGGTCTCCTATTTAAAAACCAGCAGCAGCTGTGCCAAAGCAGCAGTAGTGTGAGTATCCATGCCTCCATCCTTAGCGTGCATCTAGGATTACAGCACTCACAATATTCTCACACGGTCGGACCTCACTCTGGGGCTCAGCACTCATTTCTACTTGCAAGACTCCTCCCACAACAGGGCTTTTTACTGGAGTGCTGACTGACTTATTGCATTGCTGACTGGCTGTGATCGAAGCACAGAGTACGATGATGTCTGTTTTGCTCTGATGCTGTGAGAGCACTGATGCTCAGCTGAGTTTACATCGCTATACACTATATTATATGCTATTAATATTATTTCATTTCCCACTGCACTTTGGTGTGCTTGTTCATTAGTTGCTAATGGAGCTCTGTGTTGCTTGTTGCAGATTTGTAACCAAGCGCAAAAGGCGCCTATGTCTGAATCCCTCCGAGGGCTGGGTGCGCAGTCACATGACTCATGTGGACAGCAGGTCAAGGAAAGTCACAACCGTGTCAATCAAAACCATATCCTGAGGCCCTCCCAACTGAACTCACAGGCTGTCACTCACCACACTGACTTCCTGTTGGACTCTGAATTTGAACTGAAAAACAGAAGAGGAGTGTCAATAAATTATCTGTTCTTTCCCTATTTGTTATTTATTTATTACACTGTAAATTTAATATTCTGTTAAATAAAGCCTTTTGTCACAGTTTTGTCTTGCTGTTTATTGGATTTTCTTTTACTTTTTTTGATGTTTCTTCTTGTGGCAAACAAACAAACTTCAAATTATATTGAATTGTGATATTACGATATTGATGACAATGCAGATTGTTGTGTGGACAATGAGATCGGTTTACAACAAATACTTTTATTGGGCATATAGTCAGCTGCATATCATATCCCCCATTTAATACCAATTGTTCTAAACTGTGCTCTTATCGTCACAGAAGCGTCCTAATGACACATGATAAATGGACTGCATTTATATGGCGCTTTTATCCAAAAAAAAAATTTTTAATTGTTTTTGAATGCCATGATTCTCCCTCATATCAATTACTGTCAAGCTAGTTGGACACAGACATGTAAGACAACTCTCAAACCCATTGAGACAGTATACAAACAAGCTCTAAAGGTCCTGGACAAAAGGTCAAACCGACATTATCACTGTGACATCTTAGCCAAGTATGAACTCCTAAATTGGGAAAATCTGGTCAAATTTGCAGACGCATGTTTAGTTTTTTATATCCTTAATCGTCTCGCTCTTCCTGTGCTGACAGAGTTTGTGAAAAAACTAAAAGTAGGTCTACTAGTGTACATGAAAAGTACATCCACAAGAGGGGATTGTATAATATCATTAAGGAAAAGCGCTTTTAGCCAATCAGCTTTTTCTTTTAAAGCATCACATATTTTAACACCCTGCCTGCGGACCTGAGAGACCTGACCAACATTGGCACATTCACTTGAAATTTAAAAATTTGGTTATTGGGTAATCAACAATGTTAACATGATATTTAAATATTCTGTCAGTAATTAAAATTTTGTTTGCTTGCTCTGCTTGCTCAAGACCTGCTTGTGCACGCTATCTGCAAGCATTACAGATGACACATTAGCGTACTGAAATTTGGCTAAAATAACCGCTTTCGTTTTCACTTCCTTACTCACCGCACTATTGCAACACACTAAATTAAAGTGCACTTTAAGAGCCCAGGGTAACGAGGAAGGCTATAAAAGAAATCTATCACCCTCATTCTTAGAAAAAAAATTCATGTGGACTTCCTCATGAATTAGGAGAAGGTCAGAGGAGGAATCCCCCCTCCCCGACTGCTACCTCTCTGTCCAGTATATAGCCGAGAGATTCTGTCATCTCACCCAGCACAGCTCCTCTCTCTGATCCAGAGTCCAGCAGCTCCTCTCTCTCTGCTTGCAGTCTCCAGTCAAAATGAAAACAGCGATGAAATTGAGCGCTCTGCTGATCCTCGTGCTGCTTGGCTCTCTGGAGCTTGTCTCTTCTGGTAAGTCTCTCAAACCTGCTGGACTGGTGTGTGTGTGTGTGTGTGTGTGCATATGTGTGTGTGTGTGTGTGTGTGTGCACGTGATTGTATGCAAGTGAGATGAAGTATTGTGAAATCTTATTTTATTGTTTATCTGTTTCATACAGAACCTCTAGGAGCAAACACAGGCAGCAATTGCTGCCTGGATATAAAAAAGGAAATAAAGATCCCACTGGAGATGGTGGTCTCCTATATAAAAACCAGCAGCAGCTGTCCCAAAGCAGCAGTAGTGTGAGTATCCATGCCTCCGTCCTTAGCGTGCATCTAGGATTACAGCACTCACAATATTCTCACACGGTCGGACCTCACTCTGGGGCTCAGCACTCATTTCTACTTGCAAGACTCCTCCCACAACAGGGCTTTTTACTGGAGTGCTGACTGACTTATTGCATTGCTGACTGGCTGTGATCGAAGCAGAGAGTACGATGATGTCTGTTTTGCTCTGATGCTGTGAGAGCACTGATGCTCAGCTGAGTTTACATCACTATACACTATATTATAAGTTATTAATATTATTTCATTCCCCACTGCAGTTTGGTGTGCTTGTTCATTAGTTGCTAATGGAGCTCTGTGTTGCTTGTTGCAGATTTTTAACCAAGCGCGGAAGGTACATATGTGTGAATCCCTCCGAGGGCTGGGTGCGCAGTCACATGACTCATGTGGACAGCAGGTCAAGGAAAGCCACAACAGCGTCAATCAAAACCACAACAGCATCAATCAAAACCACAACAGCGTCAATCAAAGCCACAACAGCGTCAATCAAAACCACAACAGCATCAATCAAAACCACAACAGCGTCAATCAAAACCACAACAGCGTCAATCAAAACCACATCCACATCCTTTTCGTCACATTTTTGTCTTGCTGTTAATTGAATCTTATTTTACTTTTTTTGATGTTTCTTCTTGCAGCAAACAAACAAACTTCAAATGATACTGAATTGAGATATTTACGATATTGATGACAATGCAGTTTGTTATGTGGACAATAAGATCAGTTTACAACAAATACTTTGTTGGGCACATAGTCAGCTGCTCATCATATCCCCCATTTAATACCAATTGTTTTAAAACTGTGCTCTTATCGTCACAGAAGCGTCCTAATGACACATGGTAAATGGACTGCATTTATATAGCGCTTTTATCCAAAAAAAAATTTTTTTAATTGTTTTTGAATGCCATGATTCTCCCTCATATCACTTACTGTCAAACTAGTTGGACACAGACATGTAAGACCACTCTCAAACCCATTGAGACAGTATACAAACAAGCTCTAAAGGTCCTGGACAAAAGGTCAAACTGACATCATCACTGTGACATCTTAGCCAAGTATGACCTCCTAAATTGGGAAAATCTGGTCAAATTTGCAGACGCATGTTTAGTTTTTTAAATCCTTAATGGTCTCGCTCCTCCTGTGCTGAAAGAGTTTGTGAAAAAACTCCAAGTAGGTCTACTAGGGCATCCATAAGAGGGGATTGCATAATACCATTAAGGAAAAGCGTTTTTAGCCAATCAGCCTTTTATTTTAAAGCATCACATATTTTAGCACCCTACCCGCAGACCTGAGAGACCTGACCAAAATTGGCACATTCACCCGAAATTAAGAATTTTGGTAATTGGGTAATCAACAATGTCAACATGATATTTAAATATTACAATGTTGTTTATATATGTATACTGTGTGTATATGTATGTATGTATATTATGGCTGTTAAGTAAGTACTAAACTGCATGTGCGTTGTGTAATATTGTGGAGTCTTGCATGTCATCATGTGATGCATCATTTTGTGTGTTTTTATGCTTTAATACTTTCTCTAGTATGTGCTTGTTTTATGCTGTATATGCTTTCCTTATGTGCTCTGTTGTTCCTTTGCATGTGCCTGCTTCTATGTTGCTCATGCCTGCTTACAAGCTCTGTGTGTCTGTTTTTATGTGCTTTAATGCTGTACTATGGCTTCTAGTCTTGTCTGTTTGTTATTAATGTGTTAATTTCAGCCTGCCCCGGGAAAACAGATCGAATTTAGCGGTCTGGCTAAATCTGGCACATTTACATCACAGAATAGTGATGTTGATCAATGTGTATTGTACCTGTCAATTAAATAAGTAAATAAATAAATAAAAAATAAAATAAAATTAAAAAAAAACATTTAAAAATAAAAATGGTAGAACATATATGCATTTAAATACTATGAAATAAAGCGGATTGTCAACTTTTGTCTCGTATTCACCTTTGATCTTAAATTCAAATTCCTTAAATCAGTTGTTCCCTACCCTCTTCCTGGAGATCTACCGTCCTGCAGGTTTTCACTCCAACCCTAACAAAGCACACCTCATTCAACAGCTACAGATCTCGCTGAGATGCTAATTCGTAGAATCAGTGTGCCGAATTAAGAGTTGAAATGAAAACCTACAGGACGGTCGGTCTCCAGGAACAGGTCTGGGATCCACTGCCTTAAGTATATGGCAAAAATAACAAATTTCACTCTAATGTCCTCGTACTTTTGGAGTGCACTGTATGTTCACATTGTGTTCTGTGAATACAATTATGACTGATGATGTTGAATTGTCAAGGAAAAAATCAATTAAGTCATTCAGTCATTCATTCACTTGTTCATTCATTAAAAATGGCTTTGATTTGAACCCTGCAGTAGTCCATAAAGCAGGCTGTCTGTGTAGTCTAAAGTCTGCTTGCTCAAGACCTGCTTGTGCACGCTATCTGCAAGCATTACAGATGACACATTAGCGTACTGAAATTTGGCAAAAATAATAACTTTCGTTTTCACTTCCTTACTCACCGCATTTTTGCAACACAATAAATTAACGTGCACTTTAAGAGCCCAGGGTAACGAGGAAGGCTATAAAAGAAATCTATCCCCCTCATTCTTAGAAAGAGAATTCATGTGGACTTCCTGATGAATTAGGAGAAAGTCTGAGGAGGAATCCCCCCCTCCCCGACTGCTACCTCTCTGTCCAGTATATATAACCGAGAGATTCTGTCATCTCACCCAGCACAGCTCCTCTCTCTGATCCAGAGTCCAGCAGCTCCTCTCTCTGCTTGCAGTCTCCAGTCAAAATGAACACAGCGATGAAATTGAGCGCTCTGCTGATCCTCGTGCTGCTCGGCTCTCTGGAGCATGTCTCTTCTAGTGAGTCTCTCAAACCTGCTGGACTGGTGTGTGCGTGTGTGTGTGCATTTGTGTGTGTGTGTGTGTGTGTGTGCTTGTGTGTATGTGTGCCTGTTTTTGTGTGTGTGTGAGTTGCAGTAATATTCAATCTTAGTAACTTAGTCTCTTTATCTTCAAAGCTACGGGCTCTGGCGTAGGGATGGACTGCTGCACAAAATATGAAACAAAGAAGATCCCACTAGCAATGGTGGTCTCCTGGCATGAAACCAGCGGCAGCTGTGCCAAAGCAGCCTATGTGTGAGTATCCATGCCTCCATGAAACTGTACTTTCACAGCAGTGCTGACACTGACTTGCATTCATGTTTTATGTGTGTTTGTGCCTCGGTGCTAAAGGTGCTCTGTGTTGTATCTTACAGGTTTGTTACCAAACCCGGAAAGCGCATATGTGTGGATCCTGCTCATGGTTGGGTGAGGAGCCACGCAGCTCAGTTGGACAGCAGGTGAGCCACCACTGTAGTGCCAGGAATCAGCAAGATGAACACTAAAGCCGAAGGCCAGCCCTAACACCCCAGCGAGCTGTCAATCTGTATGAAGACTTCCTGTTGGACACTGCGACGGGACACACAAGAACACAAGGGAGGAATGTGTCTAATTACATCTGATACTCCTGGATTTCATTCATGCAATATTGTCTGTTCTTTTCCTGTTCATAATGCATTGTTTCTTTTCTTACATTCATGTTTCTGTTTTATAAGTTGTACATAAAATTTTTCCAGGAAACTTATTAAATGCTTTTGTAACAAACTTTGTTTCTTGTTTAATGTTTCTTGATTATTCCTGCTTAAATTCAAAAAGCAGGGAAAAAATCCTTACAGTACAGCAACTTTACTAAACATTGCAACATGTGCATGTCTGTTGCATGTCACAAACTAAGATCTAAGAGAGAGTGAACTTACAGCAAACATTGCTAGTTAAGTGTTCAGCTCAAATTGCTGACTTTTTTTTTATTTTGTTCAAACAAGGATGTGACTTATGCCTGGAGAAAACAATCATAAGTCACATGAATTTTAGCAATGAAATTTAGCACTTTTTGGCAAGTTGCTATAAAAGGTGACTGCTGCACCATCCAGTAACAATTTTGTATCAGTTTAATAGCATCATTTTTAACATCACAATAAAACTAAATGCCAGTATTCATATGATTTGTATGATCAGGTCAGCTTCATATCATTTTGAATTTTTCAACAGTAATTAAGTGTTCAAAATATCAAAGGGCACTCATACTTAAACCTCTCCCATCAGAATAACTGTTATCAACAGTAAAAATGAAAAACTGATTCATGGTGTTACGCATTCAGCTTTCCTTGACAATTGCAGTCATTTGTCTTTGGTTTTTAATGACAGTGGTCACATGTTCACATTTTCTGCAACCACAAGAGGACATGCATAGTGTTTGTATTTAAAGAGACCAGTGCACAGTTCATTTTCTATTGTTAAGCATTGAGTTGCAAGGTAAAAAGCTAAAACATTTTGATTCTTATGACTCACAGAGAAAAAACAGCCATTGAAAAAGAGATTAAATGAAAAAAAAAATGAGTTGAGCCTTGCTGGGCAGAAGCATAAATGAAAACATTTATATATCTGAAGTTTTAAAGTTTTATTGTAACCATCTAGAAGCAGCATACAGCATGATGGAAACAGGAACAGTTAGATGTTGAAAACAGAATACACTTATCCAAAAACCAAAATAAATTGCATGAATGCAATAAAAACAGATGTGTGTAGGACGAGAAATAATTTCATTGTCAGTACAGATTCTAGCTACATGAACTTGGGCCTACTCGTTAGTGCACTATGGAGTCTCAGCATAGTTCTAAGTGCATCTAGGATTACAGCACTCACAATATTCTCGCACGGTCAGACCTCACTCTGGGGCTCAGCACTCATTTCTACTTGCAAGACTCCTCCCACAACAGGACCTTTTTACTGAAGTGTTGACTGACTTATTGCATTGCTGACTGGCTGTGATTGAAGCACAGAGTACGATGATGTCTGTTTTGCTTTGATGCTGTGAGATCACTAATGCTCAGCTGAGTTTACATCGCTATACACTATATTATATGTTATTAATATTATTTCATTCCCCACTGCAGTTTGGTGTGCTTGTTCATTAGTTGCTAAAGGAGCTCTGTGCTGCTTGTTGCAGATTTGTAACCAAGCGCGGAAGGCGCATATGTGTGAATCCCTCCGAGGAATGGGTGCGCAGTCACATGACTAATGTGGACAGCAGGTCAAGGAAAGCCACAACCGTGTCAATCAAAACCACATCCTGAGGCCCTCCCAACTGAACTCACAGGCTGTCACTCACCACAATGACTTCCTGTTGGACTCTGAATTTGAACTGAAAAACAGAAGAGTGTCAATAAATTATCTGTTCTTTCCCTATTTGTTATTTATTGATTACACTGTAAATTAAATATTCTGTTAAATAAAGCCTTTTTGTCACAGTTTTGTCTTGCTGTTAATTGAATCTTATTTTACTTTGTTTGATGTTTCTTCTAGCAGCAAACAAACAAACTTCAAATGACATTGAATTGGGATATTTACGATATTGATGACAATGCAGATTGTTATATGGACAGTAAGATCAGTTTACAACAAATACTTTGTTGGGCATATAGTCAGATGCATATCATATCCCCATTTAATACCAATTGTTTTAAAACTGCTCTTTTCATCACAGAAGTGTTCTAATGAAACATGGTAAATGGACTGCATTTATATGGCGCTTTTTTTCCAAAAAAAATTTTTAAATTTTTTTTTAAATGCCATGAATCTCCCTCATATCACTTACTGTCAAACTAGTTGGACACAGACATGTAAGACAACTCTCAAACCCATTGAGACTGTATACAAATTAATCAGGGCCTTAATCATTATCTTAACCCTTGTGTAATCTTCATATCATGCAAATCCTTTGTTCACAGGGTAAAAAATGACCCACCCTCACTGGGCCCCTATGATAAAGCCTCTCCCATTAATTTTAAACCCCAAATCTATTTTGCATGCCAAAACAACCTGTTGCACAAATAGGTGAATAACTGTGATCCTTATGCTACTCTGCTCTCTGGAGCTTGTCTCTTCTGGTGAATCTCTCAAACCTGCTGGACTCTTGTGTTTGTGTGTGTGTGTGTGTGTGTGTGCACGTGTTTTTATGCAAGTGAGATAAAGTATTGTGAAATCTTATTTTATTGTTTTTCAGTTTCATACAGGCCCTCTAGCAGCAAGCACAGGCAACAACTGCTGCCCAAATATAAAAAAGGGACCAAAGATCCCGCTGGCGAAGGTGGTCTCCTATTATAAAACCAGCAGCAGCTGTGCCCAAGCAGCAGTAGTGTGAGTATCATGCCTCCGTCCTTAGCGTGCATCTAGGATTACAGCACTCACAATATTCTCACACGGTCGGACCTCACTCTGGGGCTCAGCACTCATTTCTACTTGCAAGACTCCTCCCACAACAGGGCTTTTTACTGGAGTGCTGACTGACTTATTGCATTGCTGACTGGCTGTGATCGAAGCACAGAGTACGATGATGTCTGTTTTGCTCTGATGCTGTGAGAGCACTGATGCTCAGCTGAGTTTACATCGCTATACACTATATTATATGTTATTAATATTATTTCATTCCCCACTGCAGTTTGGTGTGCTTGTTCATTAGTTGCTAATGGAGCTCTGTGTTGCTTGTTGCAGATTTGTAACCAAGCGTGGAAAGCTCATATGTGTGAATCCCTCCGAGGCCTGGGTGCGCAGTCACATGACTCATGTGGACAGAAGGTCAAGGAAAGCCACAACAGCGTCAATCAAAACCACAACAGCGTCAATCAAACCATATCCTGAGGCCCTCCCAACTGAACTCACAGGCGGTCACTCACCACAATGACTTCCTGTTGGACTCTGAATTTGAACTGAAAAACAGAAGAGTGTCAATAAATTATCTGTTCTTTCCCTATTTGTTATTTATTGATTACACTGTAAATTAAATATTCTGTTAAATAAAGCCTTTTTGTCACAGTTTTGTCTTGCTGTTAATTGAATCTTATTTTACTTTTTTTGATGTTTCTTCTTGCAGCAAACAAACAAACTTCAAATTATATTGAATTGAGATATTTATAATATTGATGACAATGCAGTTTGTTATGTGGACAATGAGATCAGTTTACAACAAATACTTTGTTGGGCATATAGTCAGCTGCACATCATATCCCCCATTTAATACCAATTGTTTTAAAACTGTGCTCTTATCGTCACAGAAGCGTCCTAATGAAACATGGTAAATGGACTGCATTTATATAGCGCTTTTATCCAAAAAAACATTTTTTAAATTGTTTATGAATGCCATGATTCTCCCTCATATCACTTACTGTCAAACTAGTTGGACACAGACATGTAAGACAACTCTCAAACCCATTGAGACAGTATACAAACAAGTTCTAATGGTCCTGGAAAACAGGTCAAACCGACATCCTCACTGTGACATCTTAGCCAAGTATGACCTCCTAAATTGGGAAAATCTGGTCAAATTTGCAGACGTTTAGTTTTTTTAAATCCTTAATGGTCTCGCTCCTCCTGTGCTGAAAGAGTTTGTGAAAAAACTACAAGTAGGTCTACTAGGGCATCCATAAGAGGGGATTGCATAATACCATTAAGGAAAAGCACTTTTAGCCAATCAGCCTTTTATTTTAAAGCAGCACATATTTTAACACCCTGCCCGCAGACCTGAGAGACCTGACCAAAATTGGCACATTCACCCGAAATTAAGAATTTTGGTAACTGGGTAATCAACAATGTTAACATGATATTTAAATATTACAATGTTGTTTATATATGTAAACTGTGTGTATATGTATGTATTTATATTATGGCTGTTAAGTAAGTACTAAACTGCATGTGCGTTGTGTAATATTGTGGAGTCTTGCATGTCATCATGTGATGCATCATTTTGTGCGTTTTTATGCTTTAATACTTTCTCTAGCACGAGCTTGTTTTGTGCTGTATATGCTTGCCTTATGTGTTCCATTGTTCCTTTGCATGTGCCTGCTTCTATGTTGCTCATGCCTGCATACAAGCTCTGTGTGTCTGTTTTTATGTGCTTTTAATGTTGTACTATGGCTTCTAGTCTGGTCTGTCTGTTATTAATGTGTTAATTTCAGCCTGCCCAGGGACAACAGATCGAATTTAGCGATCTGGCTAAATCTGGCACATTTACATCACAGAATAGTGATGTTGATCAATGTGTATTGTACCTGTCAATTAAATAAATAAGTAAATAAATGAAATAAAGAAATAAAAATGGTAAAACATATATGCATTTAAATACCATAAAAAAAGCTGATTGTCTGAACTTTTGTCTCGTATTCACCATTGATCTTAAATTAAAATTCCTTAAATCAGTGGTTCCCTACCCTCGTCCAGGAGATGTACCATCCTGTAGGTTTTCACTCCAACCCTAACAAAGCACACCTCATTCAACAGCTACAGATCTTGTTGAGATGCTAATTTGTAGAATCAGTCTGCCGAATTAAGAGTTGAAATGAAAACCTACAGGACGGTAGGTCTCCAGGAACAGGTCTGGGAACCACTGCATTAAGTATATGGTAAAAATAACAAATTTCACTCTAAGGTTCTCATACTTTTGGAGTGCACTGTATGTTCACATTTTGTTCTGTAAATATAATTATGACTGATGATGTTGAAATGTCAAGGAAAAAATCAATTAAGTCATTCAGTCATTCATTCACTTGTTCATTCATTAAAAATGGCTTTGATTTGAACCCTGCAGTAGTCCAGAAACCAGGCTGTCTGTGTAGTCTCAAGTCTGCTTGCTCAAGACCTGCTCATGCACATTATCTGCAAGCATTACAGATGACACAATAGTGTACTGAAATTTGGCTAAAATAACCACTTTCGTTTTCACTTCCTTACTCACCACACTTTTGCAACACACTAAATTAACATGCACTTTAAGAGCCCAGGGTAACGAGGAAGGCTATAAAAGAAATCTATCACCCTCATTCTTAGAAAAAGAACTCGTGCACTTCCTCATGAACTAAGAGAAGGTCTGAGGAGGAATCTCCCCCTCCCCGACTGCTACCTCTCTGTCCAGTATATATAACCGCGAGATTCTGTCATCTCACCCAGCACAACTCCTCTCTCTGATCCAGAGTCCAGCAGCTCCTCTCTCTGCTTGCAGTCTCCAGTCAAAATGAACACAGCAATGAAATTGAGCGCTCTGCTGATCCTTGTGCTGCTCGGCTCTCTGGAGCTTGTCTCTTCTGGTGAGTCTCTCAAACCTGCTGGAGTGGAGTATGCGTGTGTGTGTGCATTTGTGTGTGTGTGTGTGCTTGTGTGTGTGTGTGTGTGTTGTGCGTGTGTGTGTGTGCCTGTTTTTGTGTGTGTGTGAGTTGCAGTAATATTCAATCTTAGTAACCTAGTCTCTTTATCTCCAAAGCTATGAAAAATAGCACATGGGCGGACTGCTGCCCAAAATATGAAACAAAGAAGATCCCACTAGCAATGGTGGTCTCCTATTATAAAACCAGCAGCAGCTGTGCCAAAGCAGCAGTAGTGTGAGTATCATGCCTCCGTCCTTAGCGTGCATCTAGGATTACAGCACTCACAATATTCTCACACGGTCGGACCTCACTCTGGGGCTCAGCACTCATTTCTACTTGCAAGACTCCTCCCACAACAGGACTTTTTACTGGAGTGTTGACTGACTTATTGTGTTTCTGACTGGCTGTGATCGAAGCAGAGAGTACGATGATGTCTGTTTTGCTTTGATGCAGTGAGAGCACTGATGCTCAGCTGAGTTTACATCGCTATACACTATATTATAAGTTATTAATATTATTTCATTCCCCACTGCAGTTTAGTGTGCTTGTTCATTAGTTGCTAATGGAGCTCTGTGTTGCTTGTTGCAGATTTGTAAGCAAGCTCGGAAGGCGCATATGTGTGAATCCCTCCGAGGGCTGGGTGCGCAGTCACATGACTCATGTGGACAGAAGGTCAAGGAAAGTCACAACCGTGTCAATCAAAACCACAACAGCGTCAATCAAAACCACAACAGCGTCAATCAAAACCACAACAGCGTCAATCAAAACCACAACAGCATCAATCAAAACCACAACAGCGTCAATCAAAACCACAACAGCGTCAATCAAAACCACAACAGCGTCAATCAAAACCACATCCACATCCTCTTTGTCACATTTTTGTCTTGCTGTTAATTGAATCTCATTTAACTTTTTTGATGTTTCTTCTTGCAGCAAACAAACAAACTTCAAATTATATTGAATTGAGATATTTACGATATTGATGACAATGCAGTTTGTTATGTGGACAATAAGATCAGTTTACAACAAATACTTTGTTGGGCACATAGTCAGCTGCACATCATATCCCCCATTTAATACCAATTGTTTTAAAACTGTGCTCTTATCGTCACAGAAGCATCCTAATGAAACATGGTAAATGGACTGCATTTATATGGCGCTTTTATCCCAAAAAATTTTTTTTCAATTGTTTTTGAATGCCATGATTCTCCCTCATATCACTTACTGTCAAACTAGTTGGACACAGACATGTAAGACAACTCTCAAACCCATTGAGACAGTATACAAACAAGCTCTAAAGGTCCTGGACAAAAGGTCAAACCGACATCCTCACTGTGACATCTTAGCCAAGTATGACCTCCTAAATTGGGAAAATTTGGTCAAATTTGCAGACGCACATTTCGTTTTTTATATCCTTAATCGTCTCGCTCCTCCTGTGCTGACAGAGTTTGTGAATAAAACTAAAAATAGGTCTACTAGGGCATCCATAAGAGGGGACTGCATAATACCGTTAAGGAAAAGCGCTTTTAGCCAATCAGCCTTTTCTTTTAAAGCATCACATATTTTAACACCCTGCCCGCAGACCTGAGAGACCTGACCAAAATTGGCACATTCACCCGAAATTAAGAATTTTGGTAATTGGGTAATCAACATTGTCAACATGATATTTAAATATTACAATGTTGTTTATATATGCATACTGTGTGTATATGTATGTATGTATATTATGGCTGTTAAGTAAGTACTAAACTGCATGTGCGTTGTGTAATATTGTGGAGTCTTGCATGTCATCATGTGATGCATCATTTTGTGCGTTTTTATGCTTTAATACTTTCTCTAGCATGAGCTTGTTTTGTGCTGTATATGCTTGCCTTATGTGCTCCATTGTTCCTTTGCATGTGCCTGCTTCTGTGTTGCTCATGCCTGCATACAAGCTCTGTGTGTCTGTTTTTATGTGCTTTTAATGCTGTACTATGGCTTCTAGTCTGGTCTGTTTGTTATTAATGTGTTAATTTCAGCCTGCCCAGGGACAACAGATCGAATTTAGCGATCTGGCTAAATCTGGCACATTTACATCACAGAATAGTGATGTTGATCAATGTGTATTGTACCTGTCAATTAAATAAATAAGTAAATAAATAAATAAATAAAAAAATAAAAAAAATAAAAATGGTGAAACATATATGCATTTAAATACCATGAAAAAAAGCTGATTGTCTGAACTTTTGCCTCATATTCACCTTTGATCTTAAATTCAAATTCCTTAAATCAGTGGTTCCCTACCCTCTTCCTGGAGATCTACCATCCTGCAGGTTTTCCCTCCAACCCTATCAAAGCACACCTCATTCAACAGATACAGATCTCGTTGAGATGCTAATTCATAGAATCAGTCTGCCGAATTAAGAGTTGAAATGAAAACCTACAGGACTGTAGGTCTCCAGGAACAGGTCTGGGATCCACTGCCTTAAGTATATGGAAAAAATAACAAATTTCACTCTAATGGTCTCATACTTTTGGAGTGCACTGTATGTTCACATTTTGTTCTGTAAATATAATTCTGACTAATGATGTTGAATTGTCAATGAAAAACTCAATTAAGTCATTCAGTCATTCATTCACTTGTTCATTCATTAAAAATGGCTTTGATTTGAACCCTGCAGTAGTCCATAAAGCAGGCTGTCTGTGTAGTCTCAAGTCTGCTTGCTCAAGACCTGCTCGTGCGCGCTATCTGTAAGCATTACAGATGAAACATTAGCATACTGAAATTTGGCTAAAATAACCACTTTTGTTTTCACTTCCTTACTCATCGCACTTTTGCAACACACTAAATTAACATGCACTTTAAGAGCCCAGGGTAACGAGGAAGGCTATAAAAGAAATCTATCACCCTCATTCTTACAAAAAGAACTCATGTGGACTTCCTCATGAATTAGGAGAAGGTCTGAGGAGGAATCCCCCCCTCCCCGACTGCTACCTCTGTCCAGTATCTATAACGAGAGATTCTGTCATCTCACCCAGCACAGCTCCTCTCTCTGATCCAGAGTCCAGCAGCTCTTCTCTCTCTGCTTGCAGTCTCCAGTCAAAATGAACACAGCAATGATATTGAGCGCTCTGCTGATCCTCGTGCTGCTCGGCTCTCTGGAGCTTGTCTCTTCTGGTGAGTCTCTCAAACCTGCTGGAGTGGGGTGTGTGTGTGTGTGTGTGTGTGCATTTGTGTGTATGTGTACGTGTGTGTGTGTGTGTGTGTGTGTGTGTGCTTGTGTGTTTGTGCCTGTGATTGTATGTGTGTGAGTTGCAGTAATATTCAATCTTAGTAATTTAGTCTCTTTATCTCCAAAGCTCAGGGCTCTAGCGCAGGGGCGGACTGCTGCACAAAATATGAAACAAAGAGGATCCCACTAGCAATGGTGGTCTCCTGGCATCAAACCAGCAGCAACTGTACCAAAGCAGCCTATGTGTGAGTATCCATGCCTCCATTAAACTGCACTTTCACAGCAGTGCTGACGCTATCTTGCGGATCGCATTGCGTTCATGCTTTATGTGTGTTTGTGCCTTGGTGCTAAAGGTGCTCTGTGTTGTTTATTGCAGGTTTGTTACCAAACGCGGACAGCGCATATGTGTGGATCCTACTCATGGTTGGGTGAAGAGCCACGCAGCTCAGTTGGACAGCAGGTCAGCCACCACTGTAGTGCCAGGAACCAGCAAGATGAACACTGAAGCCGAAGGCCAGTCCTTCTGCATCTGGGCACCTTGAACTGATGCACTTGTTGTACGTTGCTCTGGATAAGAGCGTCTGCTAAATGCCTGTAATGTAATGTAATGTAACACCCCAGTGGGCTGTCAATCTGTACGAAGACTTCCTGTTGGACACTGCGATGGGACACACAAGAACATAAGAGAGGAATGTGTCTAATTACATCTGATATTCCTGGATTTCATTCATGCAATATTGTCTGTTCTTTTTCTGTTCATAATGCATTGTTACTTTTCCTACATTCATGTTCCTGTTTTATAAGTTGTACATAAAAATTTTCCAGAAAACTTGTTTTTGTAACAAAGTTTGTTTCTTGTTTAATGATTCTTGATTATTCCTGCTTAAATTCACAAAGCAGGGAAAAAATCCTTACAGTACAGCAACTTTACTAAACATTGCAACGTGTGCATGTTTGTTGCATGTCACAAACTAAGATCTAAGATGAAGTGTACTTACAGCAAACATTGCTAGTTAAGTGTTCAGCTCAAATAGCTGATTTTTTTTAGATTGTGTTCAAACAAGGATGTGACTTATGCCTGGAGAAAAGTCATAAGTCACATGAATTTTAGCAATGAAATTTAGCACTTTTTGGCAATTTGCTATAAAAGGTGACTGCTGCACCATCCAGTAACAATTTTGTAACAATTTAATATCATAATTTTTAACATCACAATAAAACTAAATGCCAGTATTCATATGATTTGTATGATCAGGCCAGCTTCATATCATTTTGAATTTTTCAACAATAATGAAGTGTTCAAAATATCAAAGAGTACTCATACTTAAACCTCTCGCATAGGAATAACTGTTATCAACAGTAAAAATGAAAAACTGATTCATGGTGTTACGCATTCAGCTTTCCATGACAATTGCAGTTATTTGTCTTTGGTTATTAATGACAGTGGCCACATGTTCACATTTTCTGCAACCACAAGGGGACATGCATAGTTTTGTATTTAAAGAGACCAGTGCACAGTTAATGTTCTATTGTTAAGCATTGAGTTGTGAGGTAAAAAGCTAAAACATTTTGCTTCTTATTGGCTCACAGAGAAAATGCAGCCATTGAAAAAGAGATTAAATGAAAATAAAAATGAGTTGAGCCTTGCTGGGCAGAAGCATAAATGAAAACATTTATATATCTGTAGCTTTAAAGTTTTATTGTAACCATCTAGAAGCAGCATACAGCATGATGGAAACAGGAACAGTTAGATGTTGAAAACAGAATACACTTATCCAAAAATCTAAATAAATTGCATGAATGCAATAAAAACAGATGTGTGCAGGACGAGAAATAATTTCATTGTCAGTACAGATTCTAGCTACATCAACTTGGGCCTACTCGTTAGTGCACTATGGAGTCTCAGCATAGTTCTAAGTGCATAAAATAAGCATAGAGGGATTTCCTTGCCATGTGCCGCTCGATTTGGCAAAATCAGATTGGCACTAAAAATCATAAGACATTAACAAAGGATTTTCTTTTACTTTTTTGTATGTTTCTTCTTGCAGCAAACAAATACATTTTCAAATTATATTGAATTGAGACATTTACGATATTGGTGACAATGTAGTTTGTTATATGGAAAATAAGATCAGTTTACAACAAATACTTAGTCAGCTGGATATCATATTCCCCCATTTAATAGGCCTACCAGTTGTTTCCAAACCGTGTTCTTATTGTCACAGAGGTGTCCTAATGAAACACCTTACATTGAAATGTGTGACCTCACATTTAGCACTTATTAAACAAAACTACAAAGGCATCCTGTTTTTTTTTAATGTATGTTTTATGTATTTTAATTTAATATTTCATACCTCAAAAAAAAAAATTCATACATCAGCTGATCAACATACATTTTCCCTTGAGGGTTTCTGTGAAATTTTTTGAAAGGGCATATGCATAGTGAACGCATCCAGAAAAAAATGTTGAATGCGTGCAAATACTTCATAGAAATGAAAGAAAGTTGCAAAAACACAAAACGCAAGTTAAGCTTCATCGTGACATTGCTACGTCTGTCTGGAGTTTATAGTCCAGCGACAGAGTGTCGCTGTGACTGACGACGTGCGCTAGATGTCGCTGGTCGCAATGACATTTATTTCATACTTCGGGCAACTGTCGCTCTGTGGTCGCTTCAATAGTCTCCGAGGATGTCGCTCGGACAAATTCTGCTGATCAAGGTGCTTCGCAAAGACTCTAGTGGTTGATTAGTAGAACCAGGAGCGTTACTGTACTGCTTGGTTGAAACCGAGACTGTAAAAAATACGTTGAAACAAAAGCCGACACCCACACTGCCCATTTTCTGGATATGATTGACAGCACCTAAATTAATCTAGAAAAATTAACAGCTTGTTAAAATTATGTGATTGCAATTTGCGGTTGGAAAGAAAACCAGCATACACAGGGGGCCCCAGGACCGAGTTTGATTTAGGACTGCCGTCTTCGATAGAAGAAGAGGCCGGTTTAAAAAAGCAGTAGATCAATCACTGGACCAGCGTAATACCAGTGGCTCGTGCAAGCGCGAAGGAATAGGCCTAGTGGTATGAACTTTTTTTTGCAGCAGCAGCAGTTGCAGCACTGGATTTTTTAATGGCCTCGTAACACCTCCCCCACTGAACGCAAAGGCATTTCATGGATCTCATTGTCGCTTTAACGGCAGCATTTTCTGAGACCAATTACTTAATAACGACACCAGAAGAGGGCGCACACAGCCTATGTTTTTTCCCAATTCCCCGGTTCTTATTATTTTGCCCTTCTGTCTAGGCTACACAATACCTTAACGACTCAAGATTTCTCCAGACAGATTATGATATATAATTGACATATCCTGGCGATCACGCTGTGTTGTGATTGATTCCTGAGCGTTATGAAAAGCCAGCACGTCGCTGTATGATTATCAAAGAGAATACAATCTATGTATTTGGTATTGGTTGGTATAGTGTTTTGTAGGCTAATATTACTTCCCAAAACGTCGCTCTCGACCAGATAACGGTACTTACCCCATTTACGCAGTCTATCTATTGCGTTTTAATGGCCAGAACACCTAATATGACAACACATCCCCTTTAGGTTTGGCGTTTAAAATTTAAATTATTATTTTTTATTAAATGTGCCTACTAAAGGCACGAATTCGATTGTCATATAGGGTAACAGGAACATCTGCATGGCAGTGAGAATGACAGCGCTCTATACTACTAAAGAAGCTGGGTTCTCAGCGACTCAGCTTCATGTCTCCACATTTTCGTACTATTACATCTTTGATACTAGCTCAAAGACAGACTGCGAATTGACCAGAGACTGTAAAAAATGCAATTGACACATAGCATGCCGTGATAATCACGTGATATTGCAGTGAAACTTCAAGTACCACAATGCTGTTGTCGATATGTCCCCCCCCCCCCCCCTTTTTTTTCTCTCGATAATCCAGTCTGACATCACAGCCGCCAGGCTGTCCTTAGCCAATCGCTGTGTGGGTCTGAGGGCGGGGACGATCGCCTTTTAAGATTGCTGCTCTAAAACATTTTATCCCTGAAGCTGCGGTTCCTTAGTGATTGTGTTGTATGCGGATCTATTATAGCAATCCATTCATTTTAGCCTTCTCATTGATGTTTCAGGGGTTTTGGTACAACGTTTACAAAACCAGTGCGTCGCGAAGATAAAGCAGGGCTCTAAAGAAACAGCCACTTTTACCCTTATTTCCGTCGTTTTTTTCTTTCATTTTTTATGCCTGATCTATTCGGTTTTTGGGTGGGTGTCGTTACACTAAAATGATCGAGAGACCAGATTCTGCAGTTTCCACCATAGCAGTAAGTATCTGTTAATTTTTTTTACGATCGTGTATCCATGTTTGGCTTCTTGTGAACTGATTTCTATGCTGCCGTTTGGTTTAATATCGCATTCCTTCGCAAAGTATTTAGTGGAGAATTCGTTTTGTAGTAGGCTACCGTACCGTGTTCGGTTTCCTGGAGAGTGCTACGAGGATCCGTTCTTTTGCAGGGTTGAGCCTCTGCTCTGGCCCTTGGCCGCCCGTATTGTATTCCAGGAAATTTCATACCCCGATTTGAGCCCTCCTCTCCCCCAACCCTCAGCGGGGAGACGCCACGGACGGGAGTCCAAACGAAGGGCCTTGGATAACGGGGTGCAGATCTCTCGTCTAGTATACTACGTTGGCTGCGAAAGCACCAAAAGTTAACTGTGCCTGCCCTGAAATCTCGATCTTTCTAAATAACCTGTGCTATTAAGCGTTGCCTTGGACAATCCATTAATACTTCAACGTTTTATGTAGGTATTGTAAATGTTTAGAGCGTTATTTATTATTAACATTACCCTATTATTATCATTACCCTAATTATTTTAAATTACTCAGTATGCCAAACGTATAAAAATGTTCTATGAAACCATATTTCGTGTGAATTGCAATTTTTTTGCGCGGACCATGCAGTGACTACAGTGAAGGAGCGTGGACACCGCTGGAGATTAGTGGACGTGCATGTTAATTTGTGCTTGGAAAGATGCAGGCGAAATAGGAGCGCGCCTGTCCGCGCGTGTCAGCGTAGCAATGAAAATAGTGAGGATGAAAAATGGAGAATGTGTAAGGGAATGCCTTTGTTGTTTATTCATGTATATTCCCTTTCTTATATTTATAGTCAGAATAATTTATTTTAATGTAAATCGTGTGATCAAAGATGACAATAACATGATGTAACGTTATATCAGGCCTTGGTTCATGGCTGTTCGTGACCCATGACTGTTGTAGTTAATGTGTGGATCATAATTTGAAAAAATGGCAACATTATCAGTTAGAGTGCGGGTACACATTGACATCTCACATGAGCTAGCTTCCCTCAGTTAAAGAAGATGTCTCTCATTCCTTATCTTCAGCTGGGCAGGTCAGCTGTCATATCTGTCTGATCAAGGAGAGAGGTATCAGTTAAACCATTACTGTGGTCTCCTTCCAGCTCCTGGGGGGGCCTGATTTCAGCTCTGGTCCGGAGCAGCGGTTGTCCTGTCACGGTCCCTCGGCCTAATTTGCCGCTTTTCCAAAGTTACAACATGTTTCAGTTGATGATGGAAATGAGAAATGACTGATCTTGCCTCTTCCATGCTCAGTGACACCCTTCCACTCCCTTCCCCCCCCCCCCCCCCCCACCTCTGCATCCGTACATTCATGCACACACATTGACGCGCACGCTCGTTCATGCCTACGCCCACACACGCACACACACGTGGCGGTGACGGATGCGCGATCGATGGAGTCGGATGCCGTCTGCAGTATGTGAAACTGCGTCAGATGAGCTGCACACCGAACACAGAAACGGCGCCAGGATAACGTTACGCAACCCGCACTGAGAGCGGCGTCATGGAAACTGCCTCCGGAGGACCACGCAAAATCACACGACCCCAGTGAGGTCACATGACCTTTACTGTATGCTCCGTGTCTACCACTGCAAGTGCAGTTATATATATTTTTTGCCTTCATGTTTGTGGAGGTGTGTGCAAGTGCTTTCTGGTGCGAGTGTGCTCCCCTGTTGTAGTGGGTGTGTGACCCACGATTTCAGTTTAACACTGGGACTCCCAGGACTGGACTGGGGAGACCTGGAGTGGGGGGGGGTGGGGGGTGGGGTGGTTGGTGGCTGTGGCGGGTGGTGGTTATATTTTTATTCAGTCACTATCACGGTTGGTGGGGTGGAGGGGGGGCTGTTGAAGCCTGTTTTTGTCCAACACCCCCACCCACAGCCGGAGGGGCCCTGTGGGTGCATGTGATTGGGTCTCGATGGATACGTGGCATTTGCTTCAGCCATGAGTTTTCCATTGGGCTCCGCATGAGAGAATGGGCCGGGGTGGGGGGGGGGGGGGGATCGATTGTGTTTGACTGCTGTAGCGTGTGCACCACTGTGTGGAGAGAGATGGAGAGAGAGCAAGAGAGAGAAAGAGAGAGAGAGAGTGATGGAGAGAGGCAGACTGGGAGGGGAGGACGACTCGCAGCTTGGGAATGCATTGGCCGTCATCTGGTCGGAGCTGCAGTGTCTCCATGACGATGTCAGCCCGATGATGGAGATTATACGAGATGTGCGGAGCCTTCTTTCATGCCCTCCTTCCACACGCCCCTTTCCCTTACCCTCCGTGTGGTTCTTTGGCCCCTGAGCCCCTCCCGTTGTTTTATCTGCTTGGTTTGCGGTAGCTCTCAAAAAGAAATCAACTGGGAGGCTCTGAACCTTCTATCTGGTTCCAGGCGCATTTTCTTTATGTGTGTGTGACTGTAGTATGCATAAGAGGTGTTTCTGTTTAAGGGGTGCCTTTGAATTAAGTGTCGTTGGATTGTGTGTGTGTGTTGTGTGTGTGTGTTAGAGTCTGAGGAGTACTGTTTAGGGCTGTACGACTAGTGAGGAGCTTGGTTCAGGGCATGTGATTGAAGGTCTGAAAGAGGAAAGTTATTGTGTACAGATGTGTTGCGCCTTTTGGTTTCTTAAAAAGCTGTCGGTTTGCACTTTGTTACAGGCAATATACTGCAAAGCGGTTTGGTCAAAGTATTGATTTTCTTACTTTAAAATGGTCCTGCTAGTGGCCTGCCACACCAACCCTACCCTTTGATCAGAACCTCTCGCCCTCCCATCTCCCCTCAGGCTGCAGAGCTGGCCCTTGTGTTTGTGGAAGCACCTTGATTTTTTTCCGTCAGTACCAGACTTAATGGCGTTTCATCGGCCAGTGACAGAGTAACAGCAGGTTTCCTCGACAAACGGCATTCTAACGATGTGTTTTCGTGGCGATGGACGGAGTAATGATGCGTTGCTCTCTCTCTCTCTGTCTCGCAGCAGAGGAACCTGGAGGGCTATGTCGGTTTCGCCAACTTGCCCAACCAGGTGTACAGGAAGTCTGTGAAGAGGGGGTTCGAGTTCACGCTGATGGTGGTTGGTGAGTCACTTCCCTCTCTTCAAAGTGTGTGGGTGTGCATGTGCGTGCTCTCGCGCGTGTGAATTTGTATGTACTGTATATATGGTGTGTATGCCCCCCCCCCCCCCATGGGTTGGGAGAGACCATCTGCTTCTCATGCAGTCCTGCCAAGGACTGTGGGAAGCGAGGGGCTGATGCATGATGGGAAATGTGGGCTGCATTCCTTGGTATGAGCGGTGCGTTCTGTGTACGAGAGTTGTGATCTGCTGGTTGTGCCGGCTTGCTTGTCTGCAGTAACCCACGGTAACCTGTCCACATTGGTAGTGGAGAATGGAGAGCGAGCAGGAGGATTGGGCAGGGTGCGTTCGTGTGAGCATGGACGCGTTTGCACTCGGGCACTGAAAGCGAAAGAGGCAGTTGACTGAGAGATGATTTGGAGTGGAGTTTGTGGGCAAAATGGAAAGCAGCTGCAACTGCAACCCTGTGGGGCTCCGTTTGGCTCTGAATCTGACAGTACTGAGAAGAGCTGTTCAGTGTGTGTGTGTGTGTGTGTGTGTGTGTGTCAGTCACTCGCTGAAACAGACACCACAGGATTTTGGCTTCCTTCTATTCCCTGAGCTTGGGGAGGAAAGAATCGGTTTCCTGCCTTTTTACTAGCCTTCCTTCTCTTTCAATCTCTTTCTTTCTCACTTTCTCATAATTTTCCTCACCCCCTCATCTCTAGATCAACAAACACTCATAGCAAGCTAGTGATGACTTGAGAAAATTGGAACGTGAGAGTTTAAAAAGAAGAACGAGCCACTCAGCCGAATTAGACTGAATGTAAATTTGTCCTCTTGTTTTGTTGACAGAGCTGAACTTTATTAGCTTTTGTTATAGTATTAAAATCAATAAAAATCATTCAAAACCTCAGTGCCGCAGTCTCCTTTTGCTAAGACGATAAACATCAACCTTTGGAAGTCTGTCCTTATAGCAAGTTTGATATGTTGTAGGCTGGTACGTTGGCTGCAATGTGAGCATAGAAATGGCGTCAAGAGTCAGTGTTTCCTGCACATAGGCTTTACTTGGGCAGACCGCCCAAGTAAATTAACAGCCGCGCAAGTATATTTGGAGACTAGTGCTGAGCAAATAACCAACATTGTGGTGTTTTCTCCAGGCTCGTTGTGCTAATTTAAGTTGTAGTTTTTAAAAGGTAGCTACTCAACACAGTTAGCGCAGAAATAAGCATCGCAATAACTACAGTGACCAAAATCCATTGCGCCTACTGACACATGAGTGACATGACCGTTCGGAAACTCGCAGAACCTAGTACTTGCATGACATATCAAGTCAGTTTATTTATAAAGCACATTTAAAAAGAACAGAAGTTGACTGAAGTGCTGTACAAGGAAAGATAAAAAGATACATAAAATACATAAATAAAATAAAAGGTATAAAATACAATACACAAAGACACAACGCATGCCAGACATTAAGATTCATATGCCAATGTGAAAAGGTGTGTCTTAATACGGGATTTGAAAGAGTCAATGGAGGGGGAAGACCTAATGAAAAATGGAAGACCATTCCAGAGCCTTGGGGCAGCATTGGAGAAGGCACGGTCGCCCTTGGTTTTTAACCGGGACCGAGGAACAGACAGGAGCAGTTGGTCAGAGGATCTAAGAGGCCTGGAGGTGGAATAGGGGCAAAGGATGTCAGAAATATAATGTGGCGCCAAATCATGTAGTGCTTTAAAAACAAATAATAAAACCTTAAAATTGATTCTGTATTTCACAGGCAGCCAGTGAAGAGAAGCCAGAATAGGGGAGATGTGGTCCCTCTTCTTGGTGCCAGTCAGGAGCCCAGCAGCTGCATTTTGCACTAACTGCAGCCGCGATAGGGATGACTGATTGACTCCCATGTAAAGGGAATTACAATAATCGATACGGGAGGAAATTAAAGCATGTAGGACAATCTCCAGATTCTTAAATGAGAGGAAGGATTTTAGCTTTGCAATGGCTCTAAGCTGGAAGACGCTACCACGCACAACTGAGCTGATTTGTTTGTCAAACTTTAGGGCCAAATCAAAGATGACACCAAGATTTCTTAGCATGTGCATGTACATTTGAGGACTAGGGTCCTAGGTTGGTGCCTAAACCTCAGGTGGAGTCAGGTGGACATGAACAACATTGGTGCTTGACCAAAGAGGTAGTCTATATGTACTGAACCCAACATCCCATAAAAAAACTTCTGAAAAACTGGTAGCCTAGTTTTTACTCTGCCTGACATTGGTCTGAAAATCTTTTTCAAAGTTACTAGTTAACTTGCTAACGTGTCTCGTGAGGAAAACTGAACACAGTCGGCTGTTAATGTTCAATGGTGATGCCTGCCTGGCTGGCTCTTTACTTCCAGAGTCAGTAGTGTATGAATAAGGGAGATCAATTATAAAGTAAAAATAAAAATAATAATAATATATTTTTTAATTCATATACACACCTGAAATTCGTGTACAGTTTTTTAGACATGTATATATATTTTTTAATATCATGCATATTTTTATATTTTGAAGTGATAATTAATGCAAGTGATTTGCTGTAATGTGCAGTCACAACACTGGAGCCTTTGAAAAAAAAAAAAAAAACTTTTTGTATCTCTTTTTTGAAAGTTTGTATTTAACATTTCTATAAAAAAATATATATTAGGAAAGAATTTCATTTGTCTTAATGTCATGGTACATTCATATTTCAAAAAATAAAAATCGAAAACCGTGATTATTTTCCAAAATCAAATCAAAATCAAACCAAATTCAAAAAACACTAATTGCTCAGTGCTACTGGAGACCCATTTTTCACAATTTTCTTTTTTTAAAAATTATTATTATTATTATTATTATTATTATTATTATTATTATTATTATTATTATTTTAAAATCCGTCCCAGAAAACGGTAAAATTTCCAATCAATTTACTAACGGACAATTTGCCATCATTCTAACGTTCTCATCCCTGTTCATTCTGCTTGCGCAATGAGTGGATGTACGGAATCACGCATATTCGGCAGAGTTCCCACTTCCACATAGTTTACGTGACTTTGGGCTAGTTTTGTAATGTGCTTTAGCTATGAATTTAATTAATTTAGCAGTTCATTTATCTTGGCGGTTGGAGTTGTGAAGTGTTACAATGTAAAATTAAGGAAACCTGCGTCAAATGACGGACCATTTGTTATTTGTCATATCTGTTTAATATATGTAAAGTATTTAATGTTAGATTTATATGCTTATTTGCAGTATTGGAAATTAAATATTTATTATTGATTAAATACAATCTTGAATTATTTCTGAAAATGCAAATACTAATATTGGCATTTTAAGAAATAATTAAAGATTGGGTTTAATCAATAATCAATACATATCTTAAGTTACTGGTTTTAGTTGATTCCAGGCTTGGTGTGTTCAGGTTTTGGCTGATAAATTGGATTTGTCTAAGGCTTGGGGTGATGGGTCATTTCAGGTCACAGCTGGATTTCAGTTCACAGGACAGATGTTTCTACTAAACGTTTAAACAGACAAGAAACAAGAAAGCAAAAAAAAAAAAGAAAACTTTAATTCACATTACTGTATTCGTCCACGAGAAGTCATGAGGGAAAACCCAGTTTTAAAAAATGATGTAATATTCACAGTGCTGAGCAGAGATTTTCATTCATCTTAAAAGCTGGGGTTTTTGGTCTGTGTTAAGAGTTCAAATATTTGCCGAAACTTAAGGAATTTAACATCCCAAGACAAGACTACATGAGAGGTCAGAGGTCACTGGCTGTTTACAGAATGTCTGGCCACTGAAGAAGGCTGGTTGAGTCTTTAGTTCACAGCATCTGTCAATCATCAGGGTGCAAACAACATTGTTTTGGTGAACTTCTGTGCCATGACCGGTGCTTGAGAGCCTTTTGAATGTACACGTACCAACAGGACACCCATCCTTCATTGTTGAAAGCTTGTCACTTTTGCACTCAAACTAAGAAAAGTCTATGCGCTAAGATGACATTCAAGCAAATCTGTGCCGTTCGGTTTTTAGCCTTTTAGGAAAACATGAAAAACTTGAAAAGCACATGGACATACCTGTCTGAGGTAGCTTTATTGGGAGAGTGTAGGGGGCATGTTGGCTGACCCAGCTGCTACCCTGTGGCCATTATGTTAATTTAAGGGCTATTAGAGTGTTGACAGATCAAGTTTGCGGAACGCCAAGGATGGTGGGGGGGGGAAGTGTCCGGAATTCTAGGCATCTGTCCTGGGGGACAGATGCCGAGTCTGTCTGTCTGTCTGACTGTCTGACTGAGTCAAGCTGAACGAGCGGAAAGGAATTGTGTGTGTGTCTGCGAGTCTGTGTGTGAGAGAGAATGTGTTTTTGTTTATATGTGAGTGCAGGTGTTTGAGAGAGAAGGTATGGGTGAGTTTGTGTGCAGGCATACTTCAGACTGTTTATGTGTGTGAGTGCAGGTGGTTTAGAGGGACAGTAAGAATGTCTCTGTCTGTCTGTTTGTGTTTATGAGAGAGATGGAGAGTTAGGGAGAGGGAATGTTTGCATTTTTGTGTTGCTGTGCTGTACCCTTCACTTGCGTAGCTGTCGTTTTGGTGTCTACTGAGGGTGGTCAGAGTGACTGCCCAGGGAAAGTTCCGGGGTCAGGCTTCTGAGCCTCTGTAATGTTGGAGATTGGAACATAAGGCTTGTGTTCTGAGTCTGAGGATGTTTTGGCACCGTTACCCAACCAACATTTTGTGTTTTCACTTCCCAGGTGAGTCCGGTTTGGGCAAATCCACCCTCATCAACTCCCTCTTCCTGACTGACCTGTACTCCAAGGACTACCCCGGCCCCTCCCAGCGCATCAAGAAGACTGTGCAGGTGAGCCAAGAAACCCTCACTCCAGTCCCGGCCCCTGTACAAACACAACCAAATGCACACACAGCTGTGAGTCAGTCACACGCAGGGTTGAGGCAAAACATTTGCGTAGCACAGACCGAGCAGTTATATTTTGATATTACTAATTCATTTAGTTAACAATTTAGCGGACTGTTGTCCTGAGCGACTCGCAAACTAAAACCAAAAGACGTGCGTGGCTCAGACGAAACCGAACGGACGTAGAGATGAGCATTTGATGCTAATTGGCTGCACTGAATGTACGCATCCAGCTCAGACTACACCAAGTCAACACGCTCCAGATTATGCAAAATAGAAATTCTAGACTGTTCCGAGCACACGCGGAGCCGCAGAACCGCGCGCAGGGCTACGTCCTTATAAGGCCATGATAAACAAAGGCGGGAGGGATTTCGGGGCAGTATCTGGGAGATCAGAGAGAAGGGGGGGGGGGGGGGAAGGGGGGGGGGGGGCTGCCTCAAATTCCTCCAGGGGCTGAGAGGGGTCAGTGGCAGGGCCAAGAATGTTCTCACGAAACTCAACACCCCGACGCGACTTTCCCACCAAAAACCCCCAAAACTCGGCAAGCTGGAACCTGGCTCGATCATAACAGCATGATGATGCTGAATCGCACACCCACGCGCACACCCACGCCTTGGTCCTCATGTTCAGCAAAGTCGTTTTCACGCTTCACTGTTTACACACGCCGATTGTACGACCCTTGCACACCTACACACTCTCAGCTGTAGCTGAGGCTGCCGGTGGATTTTTGCGGGAGATGCCACTGGGCCACTAGGGAAGGGGGTGTGGGGGGCTGGTAGGGCCTTCCAGGCCGCAGGGTAAATTGGGCGGTAAGGCCTGGGGGGGGGGGAAGCTTGCCTCATGTGGCTGTCTGCTGCAGCCGGCCTGGGGGACGGGCGGATCTGCCGGCAGAGTATTTATACACAGGTCCAAAAAATGCTTATGTACGAAACTTCTGCTCCTCCTGACTGTGGTGGGGGTTTTTCCCCCCGAAGCAGCCGGAGATGGTTTATAAACATGGAGCGTTCTTGCATTTTATGACCAGATGTAAAGTGTCAGTAAGATATGTTGTTGTGTGTGTGCGCGCACATAGTTTCACTGCGGGACAGTCTTGCCCAGTACTCTGTTTGTGTGAAGCTCAGTGCTCTGCTGCGTTCATTTTTTAACACGGTCGCCGTCTGAAAGCCATCCTTCCCCCCTGTGTTAAAGGTGGAACAGTCCAAAGTGCTGGTGAAGGAGGGCGGGGTCCAGCTCACTCTCACCATCGTGGACACGCCAGGGTTTGGGGATGCAGTGGACAACAGCAATTGGTGAGCGAGTGAATTTATGCACCAGCGGGTGTAATTGAGTGCAGGATACCTAACAATTTTTCATGGTTTGCATTCCGTTAAGTTGCTAAAAATGAACAGCTTTTGGAGCATTGTACTATGTGCTTTGAATGTAAAATAGGGCAGCATGTAATGTGTCTCCTTCCATTTCCTCCCCCTCTCTCCTTTTATGTCTCCTGCTCCCCCTTTTTCTCCCCCCCCTTTTCCGGTTCTCCCCCTCCCTTCCCTCTACAGCTGGCAGCCTGTCATTAACTATATTGACAGTAAGTGTGAGGACTTCCTGAATGCAGAGTCCAGGGTGAACCGCAGATTGATGCCAGACAACAGGGTGCACTGTTGCCTGTACTTCATCGCCCCCTCTGGTCATGGGTGAGTATTGCACCGGAGCTAGATGTGGGCCAAGATGTGGCCAAGACACTGGCTTTAAACTCACACACAGAAACTTATACTAACAGATAAACAAATACACACACAAAAGCATATAATTGGATTTACACACACATGCTAGTGCACTGTAAGTATGCCTGGCATTATTCAGTATGTGTTGGCAAACATTAAGAAATATTGCTCTGAAGTAATTCCATTAGCCAAACAAAACAACAGACACCCTCTAAAAATAAAGGTGGAGTGATCACCTGGACAGTTTAATATTTTTGATAAATTGCAAAAACTCAAAATATATTCTGTTTTAGAATTTTCTAGCTCTCGGTCTGCTGGTGTGGGAGCTTGGCTTGATGTGGGAGTGCTGACAAAATTTAGAGTGAGGAGGAGCTGGGAAAGTATTTTTCTCATTTTACAAATCCAGGTCCTCTTTTTTTTTTTTTTTTTTTTTTTTTTTTTTTACAGTTATGGTGATTTAAGTTTCTGGCTTAACACTGACAAATTTCAAATATTCTAAGCATTAAAATGGCTGCTTTGGTGACAGTCTACCAATAGGACTAGTATTGCTTTGTATGAAGGCTCTGTTTGGTTTGGCTATAGTTTTTTTTTTTTACATCAACCTTATTTTGATATTGGAATTTGTTCATCGAATGTGATGTATTTTTATTAGTTCTGTTTTTGTGAACACAGCTGACTGCAATGCATGCAGAAGTCTTGCCTTTTTAAATATATCCCCCCTCCCTTTCTTTTGTGGCATCTAGGGCCTGAATTCAGAAAGCTTCAGAGTAGGTGTGCTGATCCAAGATTAGCTTTGCCTTCAAGCTCATAATGCAAGTTGGGAGGATATGCAGTGGAAAACTGTTCCAGGATCAGTGCTGTTCTACTTTCAGACGCTGAGTGAATACGGGCCCGCGGTTTGTTCTGTGAGCCTTTTTTGCCTAATTATTGTCCATTGGTGGTACCTGGTTTCATGCCTTCACGCAAATATACTTTCATACTTTTTCATGAATCAAATATGAATACAAAAATGAGAGCAAAATAAGGCGCTATGTTCCTGAGCTAAAGTGTTCATTTTTGGATGTTATTTAAATCATGGGTTGGCTGTGGTTTGGTGATGGCAGCGTGTGTGTGTGTGTGTGTGTGTGTGAGAGAGAGCGTGTGGTGTGTGTGTGAGAGAGAGAGAGGGTGTGTGTTGTGTGGTGTGTGTATTTGTGTGTGTGTGAGAGAGAGTTTGTGGTGTATGTGTGAGAGCGAGAGGGTGTGTGGTGAGTGAGAGAGAGAGGGTGTTTGTGGTGTGTCTGTGTGTGTGTGAGAGAAAGAGAGAGAGAGATTGTGTGTGTGTGTGTGAGTGAAAGAGAGCAAGAGGGTGTGTGTTGTGTGGTGTGGTGTGTGTGTGTGCGCGTGGGGTGGGTGCAGCCATGATGAAGGCTGCCAGCGGCCCACATTGTTATATAACGCACTAGTGAGCGCGCTCCCTACTGTGCCATGTGGAGACTGTGATGAGTCCGTCCATCTCCTGCTAGCTTCCACTATGGACCCAGCCAATCACTGCCCGGTCTCTGCAGTGCGCCATTACCCACAGTCCTTTGAGGACTGAGTGCTGGTTACTTGCAGCTGAACAGCTTGGCAGACTGCGTGGTTGTTTTGTGTCAAAGAAACCCAGAGCTCACCGCAGCCCAATTCAGATTTAAACGAGAAGTTATTTTAAGCAACCGCATAAAATATCTAAGTTTTCTTCTGTGTTGTTCCTTTAGAATGTCTTTGGCTGTTTTCAGGCAGACTCCAAAAATCCAAAGCAATTCTTGTGCAGCGTTTTTGTGCATATATTGCTGAAAGAGCGTTTGCTTCTTCGCTTTTGACACATTTGAAGAAAATATGAACGTGTTCAACTGCGGAGCACCCCTCCCGTACCTCTAGTCCCTACCTCAGATGAATGGCAGAAAGAGCATTTGCTTCTTCACTTTTGACACATTTACACTTCTTGTACGTCGCTTTGGATAAAAGCGTCTGCCAAATAAATGTAATGTAATGTAATGAAGAAAATATGAATGTGTTCAATTGCGGGACCTCTAATCCCCTACGTCAGCCACACTCTTGACCCCGCCCTTGTTTTTGACCCCCATCTCTTAACCTTCCGCTGTGATCTTTCACGTGTAGTGCTGATGTGCTCTCCTCCGTCCGATCCTCCCAACCCCCCAACGCTGCTGCCCCGCTTGCACCACACCCCGTCTGTTTCGCGACGCATTAGAGAACGACTGTTGGTTTGTCTAACAGAATGGGAATAAGGATACGTCACTCTGGGCAAACACAGGCTCCCCTCCCCTCTCTGTTTCTCAGCGAAGTGAGCGGCAGAAGAGCAGAAAGCGTCTTTGTCTCTCCTTCTGTGGTCGGCTCAGCTGAGATCAGCTGGGCCTTTGTGCAGTGTGGGGGTAGAGTCCCGCTTGCGTGTGTGCGATTACGTGCGTCTGTCTGTCTGTCTGTGTCAGGGGGTGTCCTGTGTCTGGGGGTGGGTGCATAATCACTTGACTAGGTGTGTGTGTGTGTGTGTGTGTGAGAGAGAAAAGCTGTGTAGTTTTCTGGTATTTGTCCCCACTATTCTCAGATAGTCGATAGAAAAATGCTTTCTGAGGACCTGTGTAACGCGTAGCCGCTCTCCCACAGGCTGAAGCCTCTAGACATCGAGTTCATGAAGCGACTCCACGACAAAGTCAACGTAATCCCCCTCATCGCCAAAGCCGACACCCTCACACCCGAGGAGTGCCAGCTGTTCAAAAAGCAGGTGTGTGCGCATTTATATTTAAATATATGACTGTGCGTAAGCGTCTGTGTACTCACTGGCGTCTCTGTGGGTGTGTTTGGATTTATGTGTTTGTTCCCCCTCGTGTTCTTCCTCTTCCTCAGATTATGAAGGAGATCCAAGAACACAAGATCAAGATCTACGAGTTTCCCGACACGGAGGACGACGAGGACAGCAAGCTGATCCGCAAAATCAAGGTACTGCTGTGACATTTCCTCCACATCTGTGCAGGGTACTGAATGGGTTAACTTCTCAGCCCCTCCTGCACCTTGGTGGGTGAAAAATGTAAATGAATCTGACCAAAATCATTTTCACAGAAAAATACAACGAAAATTGGCATTGAGGGTATCATAATTATGATGACATCACATCGTCTCTTACCCACCCATCTCCCCCCCCCCCTTTCAGGAGAGAATGCCCCTCGCTGTGGTTGGAAGCAATGTGGTGATCGAGGTGAACGGCCGGAAGGTCAGAGGTCGTCAGTACCCATGGGGTGTGGCAGAAGGTAGGTGAGGCATTGGTGGGTGGTGCCTGTTTGGGAGGAATTGTTGTGGGTGTCCATGGAGTCTGTGAAAGTAGATTGTGGTGGTACTCTGTACTGTCCCTGAATGGCTTCCATCTTTCATAGTTTCTGACAGGGATTCTGGAAAAGGGGACAAGGGTGCATTATGGGTGTTGTAGTTCTTCTCTGTGTCTTCCTCCGTCTCACTGTATGACTCATTCTTCTCACCTTACTTTAGTTTCTTTTATTTCTCTCGGTGGGGGGGGGATGTTTTTTAATTTTCAGTTGTTGTTCTGGTGTGTAAACACACGTTTATATCAGTCTCGGTTTTCATTCTTTCTTTCTTTTTTCTCTTTTTTTTTCCTTTCTGTCTCTGCTTTTCCATGACTGACAGAGGGCATTTTTGGTAAACAAACCCATCTCTGCTCCTTTCCTCCCTCAGGCCTCCCTCCCCTTCTCACCTTTTTGTTGCCATGACCTTAGGTCAGAGGTCACAGTTCAGTGCTAATTTGTCATGGAGACACACCTGTGTTGCAGCTCCCCTCTGATTGCACTCCTGCAGTACAGCATCGACACTAACTCATATTTCACTACCTCTGCTGCATGTATCGGTCCCCAGCCTGCTAGACGCTCTCTCTCTCTCTCCCATTCCCTCCCTCTCTCTCTCTCTCTCTCTCACTGGCTCTCTCACTCTTTCTCGTGCTCTGTCTCCCTCTCACACACTCAAACACGCACAGTCACTCACCCACACACACCCCTGCACTGGCCTCAAATTCCTGATGATGGAATGTCTGGACTGCTGCGCTTTTCTTCCGAATTTTTTTTTTTTCTGAAGTCGATCGGATGTCTGAGCCCGCAAGCTTTGCTCCGCTCCGCCCCACCCCATGCACTGCGGCTGAGGCTGCGAGGCATCCAGACCACAGACCGTCAGGACCGCTGTCGTCCCCGTAGTACTGCAGACCCCGCCCACCCTGACTGTCTGACCCCACCCACCCCGAACCTCTGACCCTTCCCTCCCCCGAAACTCTGACCCCACCCACCCTGACTCTTTGAACCCTCCCCCCCCCCCCCCCCCCCCCTTCCCCCGAGCTCCATTTCACGAGTCCCAGTCAACGGCAGTCATCACCATGTCATGTAACCGCCATTCTGAATCGCAATAGGCAGGCAGTCAGTCAAGCCAGGTTCTGAGGCTTCCCCCGGGCCAGACCTGGGCGTGGCCTGGGGCTCGCATGCTCACGGAAGCCCCGCCCCTCCTGCCCCTCAGGAGACGCTTCGCACAGGTATGTGACAGCAGGGGGGGGCCGACGCCCACAGCTGGCCTGGCTTGGCGCCCCTACTCCGCGGTGCGAGGAGTGTAAGTCGCGCCCGGAGCCTCGGGGTGGGGGTGGGGGGGGGCTGTGGTCCTTTTCCAGAATCCCGGGTGGCCGGTTGACTAACCGACCGTGGGTGTGGTCTGTGTCTCGCCCGCCTGCCACGTGGCCCCGCCCTAACGGTCCTCCTCTTCCTCTTGCAGTGGAGAACGGGGAGCACTGCGACTTCACTGTCCTGAGGAACATGCTGATCAGGTGAGGAGGGAGAGTCTCTGTCGGTGACGCCTCTGGAATCCTCTGGTGGGAGGGGTCGCCGCGGGTAAAAGTGGCCGAGGAGGCGTGTTCACCCCTCCCTTCTCTCCTCCCTCCATCCCTCTCCGCAGGACTCACATGCAGGACCTGAAGGACGTGACCAATAATGTCCACTATGAGAACTACCGCAGCAAGAAGCTGGCAGCCGTCACCTGCAACGGAGTGGACGCCACCAAAGCCAAGGGCCAGCTGACTAAGTACGTGACAGACAGGACAGACGGACTGTTTATGTGGATGCACAGCTGTGTCTGTTGAAAGCGAACAGTCAGGGATGACTCCTGCCCCTCTCTCTTTCTCTGCCCCCCACCCCCCCCCACCCCACCCCCGGCCTGCCTGACAGGAGCCCCCTGGCACAGATGGAGGAGGAGAGGCGAGAGCATGTGATGAAGATGAAGAAGATGGAGACTGAGATGGAGCAGGTGTTCGAGATGAAGGTCAAAGAGAAGAAACAAAAATTGAAGGACTCGGAGGCCGAGGTATGTGTCTGCGTGTCTGTCTGTGGCAGTGCCTGTCCTATATGGGGGCCAAGGGGGGAGCAATACCCCCAGGCACCGCTGTAGAGGAGTGCAAAAATAACATTACAATGCTATTAATTTGATACTCCATCGCTATACTTATTACTGGTCTAAGTAGCAAAGACGTTTTGCTTGAGCTGTTTCTTCTGAGCAGTTGTATGTACTATAAATATACGTGCGCGGCCAGAGGTGCAGTATATGCAAAAGTCAGAGACCAGCCTTCTCTTCATTCAGTTTTCAATTTCAACCGCATAAGAATGGAGAAAGCCAAAGAAAAATAAAGTTTCCAAAACTGGAGTGAAAGATTATTGCAAGATACAGAGAAAACGGGACTCCTAACAACCATGCAAGAACTGGTAGACCGCTGAAGCTATCACTGTTACAAAGATGGTACTTGAACTTAATCTTTATAAGAAAAAAATCGAGCTCCACTCTTGCTTCAGATCTGAAGAAATCCACAGGTGTGTCTGTCAGTCCTTCCACTGTGAGAAGGACTCACAGCTCAAGGCTGTGGGTCTGAAAGGATGTGTAGGTATCAAAAAGCCACTACCGAGAAAAGGAAATGAACAAAGAGAAGAAAATGTGCGCTAGTACGCGGAAACTGGACACCTGAGACGTCGAGTTTTTTTTTGGACCGATGGGTTTAAATTTGAGATTTTCTGAAGTAAGAGAAGACCAGCCACTGAAGCAATGAAGTGCGTACAACCATCAGTTTACTTTTGCACAGTACTGTGTTTCTTTTTGTCTGTGCTCCCCCCCTCCCCCCTCCTTAATGTGATTGTTGGTTAAAGTGACTGTCGGACGGATCGCAAAATAAGTGACAAATTAGACTGACACTCTAAGACAAAAAACTAAATATAGAAGCTAGGAAGGAAGTGAGTGACTGGAGGAAAGGCAGCACAGTATCTAGTTTTAAAAATTTTTTCGAAGTGTGTGGCCCACTCCATGTTAGTCTGCAGGTGTGCTGAGGATAAATATTTCTGACTCTGATTTTGCTCATCAGTTGTTCCAAAAGCTAGCTATTGCAGTTTGCCATCTCCCTACAGTATGGCTAATTTTAGCCGGGTTTGAAAGCTGCAGTCCCTGGGACACCTGCTGTGTTCAGATTCTTCTATGCCGTGTTCTCAGTGCCATACAAGTTGAAGCGCAGATCCTAGCTTTGTCAAATATAGCTATTTGAAGCCAAATTTGCGGTCGCACACCTGTTCCTCCAGACAAACCTCGAGTCTGGTGCTGGTCAGAAGAATTTTTTATTTTTCATTTAGGAAGGCATTGAAGCCCGTGCCAAGTGTTTTTATGGCATTAGAACATGCGTGAATGTAGAGTGCATCTCTGTCAATGTGCAATCGTTTTTATCAACACTGAAAAGTGTTTGCATTGATTTGAAGGATCAGCATGCTGCGTCAGAGAAAAGCACATTTTGTGCAGGTACGCCACCTAAGAGGGATTTTAACCAATATTTTGTTGATGAATGGAAAGATGGTGATGACGACGTCACTTTCAGCTCAGCTGTCAAGAAACGAGTCAAGAAACGAATTGCTATGTGCTTAACTGAGGATAGGAATCTTTTAGCTACATTCTAACTATGGTTGTGCAAACAATGAAATATGACGTTCTTTTAGTGGTTGTTGCTTAGTATTGTCTTATACCACCAGCCTTTTACCACAATCCCCAACTTTTATTTGAGTTGCTAGGAAGTCATGTGACTGTTATTGCTGTGAACTGTGTAGTGTTGCCCACCCCCCCACCATTATGATTTGGTTCTGGCACGACCCAGGCTTGCTTCATTCAAAGATTAAATTATATGACTCAGCAATAGTGTTCATTTAATGAGGGTCTCTCAGTGTTGGGAGTTGTGGTCGACTCCAAAAATCCTGGAGTCTTAGATCCATCACTACTAAAGACACCCTTTTGTGACTATAGTTACAATATAGTGAATATAGCGATGTTGGCGGGGAGGGGGGTTAAGTTTCCCCCAGGTTGCTGTTGCTCTGGTCTGTGTGTAAGTGATTCTGTGTGTGTCTGCCTCCATGTGATTGAGCGAGTATCTCCTCCCTCCTCCTCAGCTGGAGCGTCGTCACGAGCAGATGAAGAAGAACCTGGAGGCCCAGTACAAGGAGCTGGAGGAGAAGAGACGCCAGTTTGAGGAGGAGAAGAACAACTGGGAGGCACAGCAGCGCGTGGAGCAGCAGAGACTGGACGCCTCAAAGTGAGATTCGCACACGCGTGTGTCACACACACACACACACACACACACATTCTCTCACACATGCGCTCACACATGCGCACACACACACACACACTCACTCTTACACACAGACACACACACACATACATTCTCATTCTCACACGCACGCACACACACACATCCTCACGCTTGCGGTCACACACATACTCACACACATTCTCTCTCTCTCTCTCTCTCTCACACACACACTCTTGTAACTGAAGCTGAAATCAATAACACTTTCCCCCTCTCTCTCTCTTTATCTCCGCAGGACCATGGAAAAGAATAAGAAGAAGGGGAAAATCTTTTGAAAGATTTAAGACACACTACCTTTGCATCCATTTCCCACTCCGTCTTATTTCACCGGCCACCAGACATGATCCCCACCCTGTACCTCAGACACACACAGACACACACACACACACACACGCACTCCTGGGACAGGCAAAGCACACTCCCTGCAATTCAGTGTGAGCATAGTATAGGATTCTGACCAGCTAAATGTCATTCAAATATGTTTCAGATGGATGTTTAGTGTAAGAAGCGCAAATAACATTAACTGCCAGATTCATGAATTTTAAAATGAGTTTTCCATTGATTGCCAATACTTTCATGATTATGCTGTATGTTGGACCAACACTGTATGTGTTTCCATGGAGACCACACAGGACTTGCCGTGTCAGTGACGTTCCGAAGGTCGTTTTCCATCTGTCTGTGTCTGTCTGTGTGTGTGCACTTGATGCATTCCTCCTGAACCATGAAACACAACCTTACTAATGAGCAACATTAATCCAAAATTAACCAGAATGTTGCAGCCTGTAACTGGTGATTCATGAAAATATTTTTATAGAAAACATTTGAATAGATGTCAAACGAAATGCATGCCTGTCCAGAACAGTATTAATGTTATGATGAAGATGATGATGACGACGATGATGATGCCCCCCTTTCCTGACCATTCCCCAGTCAAGCTACCCTTTTTTATTGGTAGACAAGTATTGTCTTTTTTAATGGGTTTTTTTGTATGTATACCATCTTCAACTCTTACTCTTTCAGTCTCACCCCACCACATAACTGTACATTAATATGAAAAGTGGAAACGAAGAGGTCTCTTGTGTCCTTTTTGGCAGTTGTGGGGTCATTAAGGGTCAGGTTACAGAATGACAAAAAGAGAAAGATCTCTCTCTCAAACGCACGTCTGTATGAATTTGCAGATGTGCTTGCTCCTGCCTCCAAATGGTCTTTCCATGAAGTCTGAGCCCTCAGGCTTTGTCACAGTGCCTGCACCTGTCCCCCTCTCCTTTACAGGGTCTCTGTGAAGGTCACCGAGGCAGATTGGGGTGTTCCTTTTGTCAGATCCTAATTTACATTCCAGTACCTTTTAACCATACAGCAGATGCTCCTGTCCAGACTGAACTGAGTAACTTGCATTCAAGCCACGCTGTTCCGCACAGCCCCGCCCACAACACACAGCTCCACTCTGTAGCATCGCAGACAGACTGCGAAGCCCTCAAAAACAGTTGCTGTGAATGTTCTGCGTTACACGGCTGAGACAGCATATGAGATGCAGGCAAGTTTGCATCGTGATGGCCTGGCTGTGTCTCTCCGGCGCCCTCTGCTGTCAGTATTGCTGAACAGAGGGCTTGAGTTAATCCAGGGGGGGGGGACAAAATGTGTTAAGGAAAGGGCTAGTGCAAAACTGCAATTTTATGGTTTGTGATGTAAATAGGCTGGCCACGTGCATGATTTCAACATTCCAGACCATGTCCTCTGCGTCTAAAACCACATCCTCCTCTTGTCTGTAATGTAAGACAAGTCTTTCCCTGCCAGAGCTTTCAGTATGAAAAACAAGGTTTGCCCTTTCTGCATTGAAAGGATTTGAGGATCTTTTTTTTTTTTTTTTGGCCTTGGATTTAATTGAATTTATGACAGCAATGTCATGTTAAGGTCACAAAAGTCATGTGAGTACTGCTACGTATGTTATAAAATAATTCTAAATTTTTAACTTCTAAAAGATTTACTCTCTACACTTCAGCTAATCTGATTGACAGGGACTTGGATGCAGTTTATGTTACCAGTCAGTGTCACCAGTGAGATTACCAGCAACTCGGAATAAACAACAATAAATGGAAAGACGATAATGCTTCTCGTGGTCTTACCTGTAAATGTTGGCCCCATTAGTGGCTGTTACACCTCATAACATCTTGGACTAGCCATATTGAAAGAAGATTAATGCTGGGTCCCCCTTTAACACTTGGAATTTTCCCAAGTTTCATTTTTGGGGTCACTGTGGTGAAAAATGGATAGCACACTATCCCCCAAGAAGGAAAATAATTCTGATGTGTGGTTAATAATGGACAGTGGTTCTGTGCACTATTACTGATATACTGTTTTATGACTGTGATTTAGCTGACTATGAATTCCATTCATAAGCTAGTTTTGCTTTACTGACACAATGCAGTCTTATGCCATATTGTATACAAATGTGTTTTTCTTCTGAAATAAATCTTTATCCCAGTGGCGAGCATAGCTATAAATAGTACTATATTTACAGATTGTAAGGATTTTATTTTTGAGAACTGGAGCCTCAATATCCATCTGCACTAAAGTTATTCCTGACTTTTTGAGGAAAGTGAAGCATTTATAACTATAAAGTAGACACCTGCAGATTTAGACATGCAGTCAGTACATGCATCTTGAAGCTATATACAAGCCTCCCCAAACAATTGTTTTTCCCTTTTACAAATACCTGGGGGTGTCTCAGACATTCCCCCTCCCTCTTAACATTCCAGAATTCTGGAAATATGAGTTTGAGAATGAAAGAGCAGATGCAGTTTGGACTGATGAGACTGCAGTTCCTGTATCCGGTTTGTCCGTTTCTCATCTGTAGAAGCCTTCTGGGCCCTGAAGCTCTGAGGCTCATTTGTACCCCTTTCCCAAAATGGAATTGTGACTACACAGTCACAGAATATTCTTTTCTAATTGATCACTGCTAAATGAAAATAAGAAATAGCAGAGTATGCTACAGAACGCTTATGGCTAGCTTTATTGTAACAATCTTGCTTGTCGATTTCATTCAGCTAGCAGACAGTGCTTCTGATAAACACAAACGCGTAGCAGTCCAAAGCAAATGGTGGTACAGTCATTTCGGTTGCACACGGATAATTAATTTTTATCAAATCGCGGAGTAGGCTACTGAAGAAATACATGGTATCGTATCGTGGATTCAGGCACTGCCTGAAGATCACTTGGTCGTAACGCTTCAATGCTCTTTAAGGCTGCAGTGTTTCGGCTCACTTTGAGTGGCATTTCTTTTTCTGTTGGGCACATTCATTGTTACACTCATTATTACAACTTTACACTGTCTCTCACTCTCAATACATATTTTCGTGCATTTATACTACTTTTTGAGCACTGCTTGATTCCTTGTCTTTTTTGTGGTTTGTTCTCCAAGATCAGATGTGTAACATTTACTTGCGTAATAATCATTTAATATAACTTGTTTTGAAAAGCTTATTCATATTATCTCCGGCTGCAAGACAAGGACTCGATGAAGCGTTGGTCAACATGGTTATATTTAATTGCCTACCTTTTTCTCTGGTTGAGAATATGGGCTTCAAAGCTTTTGTAAATAAGCTGGACCCTAATTACATCCTCCCCACCAGACAGGCCCATAAGAGCATGGTGGCATAGTGTAGCATAGCGTAGCGTATGCTCTCTTTTTTTTAGCTTTTTCATGTTGAACGAGGTAACACTGGTATGCATTATGTTTTTTTCTTAATATTTATCTCATCTTAGGTGCTGAACATGAGGAGAATGAGCCTCAGCCCCTCTATAGCAGAACAAATATAATTTATTAATAAAAATGTTTGTGTTCCACTTCCCCACTGCCTTGGCCCCATATCTCTCCAGCAGTTCCACAAGCACCATGTCACTCCTGAAACATACAGAAAAATTCACAGGGCACAGATTGGTATCATTGCAGATGATAAAGTACACAGAAGCATACAGTCCTGAATGAAAAGGACTCATAGTCAGCACTTCATGCAGAATAAGGAAAACTGGACACAAAGAATGTGTTCTATGGGGCCTTCAATCATTTTAAAAAGCTGCCATAAACCTAATCTCATTACACAGCATACCACACATATTTTAATGAGAAATACAATCGAAAGACAGTGAACGTCACTTATTGGCACTCTCAACAAATGCGTCTGAACATTCGCATCAATGCTCTCGAATCCGTGTTGTTCCGCTCATCGCTGGTAGAATAGGGCGAACAAAGGTCATTTCAGCGAATGGCCACAAGACGACAGCAAAGATATGGCTGTCAAATGGTTTTGGCACACTGATACTATACTGACACAACTGATTTGGAAGCAGTCAGCCTCGCTCTGCCCATTCCTAGTGCGGCCTATGGCAAGCCGGTTAAGCCATTTGATGGCAGAGATTCTGCAGTTTCTTTCCTCTGATGGACACTCCAGCTACTCCACAGTATCCCTGCTATTTGTGTCATGACATGGTCTACCAATTGAATTATAATATATTGCAAGCCTTCGTAAGCTGTAACTGAGTTATAATAAATGTTGTTGTCCATGCTATTTGTACTGTTTTTCACGGGTTATAAATCTAAGTTAATTGTTTGTTTTCATTTATTTGTTTTATTTATTTTTGGCTACCCATACAGTTGTCAAATATATAAAACCGTACATACAACGTGTTTAAAAAATAATACGTAGTAATAGTAGATTTTTTTTTTATTTTTTTTTTTTTTTACAATTACCCATGTCTGCGCCCTGAATGGAACGTAGTACTCGTGTCACGTGATGGGTGAGGTTGACTATGGAAAATGGCTGCTCCCATAGGCTCAATGCTGTTTTAAGCCTTTCGTATGATTCGTGTCATTTGAAGAAATATACCCAAGAAAGGTGAAGGAATTTAGAATTAAGTCGAAGCAATGAAGACATTCTGCGCTCGTGCGAACCCGACCACGGGTGCGCTGGACTGGGTAGAAGAGGGTGAAGAGTATGACTACCACCAAGAAATAGCCCGGTAGGAAATGTGCAATATGGTCCACCTCACACACCGCATAATGGACAACATAGAAAACGGCAAATAAACTGTCTACGTTGGCAATCTGCTATTAGAAATATCGCAGTTCTGTAAGAAGTACTGTTGCTAGTAACCTACTTTTCTGCCAATATGATTTAGTTTAAAAAAAGAGAACCATGACTTATGGATATAAGTTTACTTTGTCGATGTAGCAACAGTACGTAACTCGTATTATTTTATTGTATAAAACTGGTCTACAGTTGATTTCACAAGTTAATTTATAGGCTACGTGGGAATAACGGTCTTCTGTTAAATGTTTTAATTCACTCGAGTTCTGTCTCTTTCAGTGAATTGATAATTTTCATACAGTACCATGCCGCTAGCGTGTGTGTTTATCGTCTCTAACAGTTTACTTCGTGAAGTTTCTGAAAGCTTTGTCAATTTTGGAGACCTTCATCATACGATGTTTACCATTGCATGATGAATTATTGCGATGGACGTACCGCACGTTTTAAACGGAACGGAGATATTATCGATATGTTTTTTGGCACACGTATCCACCGGGGGGCGCAGCTTCCCCACATTACTTTTCGCTCTACATAGATTCGATGCAGCAGGTGTTACGAGAGCTTGTTTTTTAATGTTAACAGTCTTGTGAATTTATTGTAGGTCTTGCTACGCGGACATGCTACACGACAAAGATAGGGTGAGTATCCAGGGCGGATAACACCACAGTGCTGGATAGCGGAACATACCATGAGCCAGAGGTACCAGGAGGGCCCATCTGTTCTGCAGTTTCAACTCTTGCTCTTTGTTATTCAGTCCTTTATTTGGGATGATTTTTTTGGCGAGGCAATAACATAATACTGCACGTATATTCTTGGTGATTTAAAAAAAAAAAAAATGAACCAGCATTTAAGACTGTTTAGAAAATAAGACAGAATAATTGGTTGGAACAAAAGCCAGCACTGGTCCTCTATGAATGGGGTTGTGCAGCTCTGCCAAAAATGATCTTATATACATTTTTTAAAGCACTTTTTGCATATATTCCCAACAGCTATTTGTACTCAATGAAAATATGGAACTTCGAAATGTGAATGTATATCCACAG
>CM045887.1:36272406-36324906 GCA_025169545.1 Anguilla japonica
TTTAGGGAATCCCGTGAGGCGGAGCCTCACCCTCTGTGGGAGTACCCCTGCCGTGCTCTGACCCAGCCCCTCCCTGTCATGACCTTTGACTTTCGACAGTGCGTTCCTGATCAGCCACTCAACAGCCAGGGATCGTCACCATTCGTGAGGTGAAAGCTTGTATTCTTGATGCGATTGGGCTTTATTTTTCAATTGTGCTTTTCCTAATTTAATCTGAGGTGTATGTTACAAATTCCTGCTACTTGCCTTAGTTGTCTTATTACCATTTTTTACTGATATTAACTGTATGCTGTGCGGACCTGATTTCACAATTGTTGATAATGACACGGACATAAATTATGTTAATACCTGCTAGACATCTTCATCCTCACTCTTGATTTCATATGAAGGAGAGGCCGTTGCCATGGAGTGGTGTTGTGGATGGAATACCAGCTGACCGATGACATCACAGTGAGCATGGGTCTGACCAAGCCAATCAATGAGCAGGTACTCACGAGGCCATTCAGCCGTGGGTGGAGGGGCATTTTTCTGCTATTCATTCTACTTTATTCTGATTCTTGTCGTTTCTTTGGATTGTGCCATTACATCTCGGTAAGAAGAGAAAAAATATGCATTTTCTGTCTGCTTACTTGGAAATTCCCTGTGTGTTGACTGGCACAGTAAAAACAGTACAAAATGTAAAAAAGCACACTAAAGCACTTAATCACCTTACGTTGCTGTGGTTTTTCTCTGGGTATTTACGTGTGACGTGGTGTCTCTCTGGGTTGTATTGTTAGGTCTGATATAGTGTTTCTCTTGGTCGTATTGTTATGTCTGATATGGTGTTTCTCTGGGTCATAACATTATGTGTGGCACAGTGTTTCTCTGGGTCGTATTGTTATGTCTGATATGGTGTTTCTATGGGTCGGATTGTTACGCCTGATATGGTGTTTTGCCTGGGTCATATTGTTATGCGTGACACAGTGTTTCTATGGGTCGGATTGTTATGTCTGATATGGTGTTTTGCCTGGGTCATATTGTTATGCGTGACACAGTGTTTCTATGGGTCGTATTGTTATGTCTGATATGGTGTTTTTTTGTCTGGGTCATATTGTTATGTCTGACAGTCACATTGTGATGTTTCCTGACACCCACAGGGAACCTGTGAATGGAGCCCCCACCAAAAACAAGGTGTATACTTCTTCAGCTCTCCCTGGGACAGCTCTGGGGATGGACAGGCCGCTGTGTCCTATAACCTGACCTTCGACCCCAGTATTGGCGACATCAGAATGGACTTTTCTGCATCCCTTTGTCAGTGACTAGTGACCCTTAACCCCTGACCTGGCAGGCTTTACTGTGTCTCTGCACCACAGCTGCGACTGGACACGACTTATCCGGCTCCCCTTAACTACAAAACTGTTTTTCCAACTGTTTCATTAAAAGTAAAATTGCCCAACTCTGTCTTATGAAGACGTGTGTCCTACAGAGCCTTGTTCAGAGTAGAGTATTTATTTTTAGTTTTTTTACATTTTTTACGTTTTTGTGTTATCCAGTCTGACTGATAGACTGCTGACAGTGTTTCATATGGTGAGAAAGGGAGGCATCAGCCTGTTCAGCTCAATCTGGGCAGGTGACACAGTGGCAAGTCGTCACCCAGGTAGCACTGGAGTACATGTGACAGGGTCAGGCCAGTTCACTACGGTTTCCTACGGTTTAAATAAGGTCTTGTTTTCTTCTGGACCACGCCGATACAGTAGAGTTCAAGCGCTACAGCCAGAAACCACACGAGTCAAAATTGTATTTAACAGAAGAAATGGTAATAAATTTGTTAACATGAACAGAGCATTCAGCCTAAAAAGGTTTGTCATTTTTCTTTCTGTCTTGAGCAGGGCTACCCAACCCTCTTCCTGGAGATCTACTGTCCTATAGGTCTTCAGTTCATCCCTAAATTGACACGCCTGATTCAACTAATGAGCAGCTCAACATGACCTCTAGTTGTTGAATGAGGTGTGCTTTGGAATGAAAACAAACTATGCGGTTGTTCCCTGCACTTGGAACGGTACTTCTCTCTAGGGTTTTTAACACACTTGTTCCTGGTTATTTTATACACTTTGTTGTACGTCGCTCTGGATAAGAGCGTCTGCCAAATGCCTGCAATGCAGTGTAAAACCTACAGGACAGTGGATCTCCAGGAACAGGGTTGGCCAGCCCTGAGCTATAGTGCATCCAATAGTGTAGAACTCGGTCGTGTACATTTAAAGGGTCTTGCATGTCCCTGCTGTGGTGCTCAGAACTGGGCAGTGAACACAGTACTTAACATTTGGCTATGCTACATTTATTTTAATAATGTCCCCCTATTCCTTTCCTTCTTTGCATCATTGGCAAATGAAACTATTTTGCTGTTCACGTATGTCCATTTAGGTAAACATGGAAGTGCAGATGTCCCAACACCTGTCACTAGAGGTCCCACTTCCACTTTTAAATTTCTTTTAATGAATGGATTTGAAATGCAGTATTTTTGAAATCATGTTCTATTTCCTGTTTTCTCACAATTTAAAAAGTTCTTCCCAACACTGTCTAATACATATACTATTGCAATCTTTTGCCAGTTGAAGAAAGTGTGTACTTGCGAAATCAGTCCCTGCTTACAACAGTACACCAGCTGAGCTGTATTGTGTGGACTATATTACATTGCTCATGAAGGTAGACTGCAGGTCTCATTTTACCATTATTTATAAGTTTAAATATACACACACGCAGGCAATGAGTTCCATAATGTTTGGGACTAAGTCTTTTTTTCCCCTTGAGTTGGCTGTGCACCACAATTTTAGATTTGTAGCAGACAATTAACATACAGTATGGTTCAAGTGCAGATTCTCAGCTTTTATTTAAGGGTATTTTCATACATTATGGTTTCACCATGTAGAAATTACAGCACTTTTTTAATAAATGGTCTCCCCTTTTCAGGGCATCATTGGAACAACTCTGGTCCTCAATAACAGACTCCAAAGGCAATCACAAGGCTAGACTGTAAACTTGATACTGAAAGCTCTCTTACTGTCTTATACTTGAACTTAGGAAGCAACTGAACGCACATAGCTGGTCAGAAACACCTGTGACCCCATTTGTCCCAAATGTAATAATGCCTTGAAATGGGGGACTATATATATATATATATATATATATATATATATATATATGTATTCACCTAGTACTAATTATGGTGTTTGGCATTCGTATGGCTATAATACACAATGTTGACATGGTTCATAATTGATACTATTGTTGTTGTCTAATTATGGTAATTTTAGGGTTTGTGATTTGTTTTTTAGGATGGTGGTCGTTTCTGTAATGACAGAATGAACACAATTCAGTTTGGCAGTGTTTATTATTATTTCGGCAGTGATCTATCGTAAACAATGCTGCAGTATAAAAGAATTCATGGTGAATTGTCATAACTCATTGAAGTGTACTGCCTCTGGACTAATGACTGCAGTTGAGTGTTTTCATTTTGTGGGTGGCAATAAATGACAGCCTGTCATTGGCCTTCTCAAAAAGTTATTTATAATGTGTTGTGTAAAAAAGCTATAACTATAGGAACATGTTGGGAGGCCTTACTTCTTTGTCAACTCAGTGAAATATTTGTGTGTGTGTGTTTGTGTGTGTGTCTGTATATATATATATATCCAGTTATGGCTACAAATTCCCCATAAATAATGGTTTTCTGTCAACATGGCAACGACGTGCAGAAGTACTGACGTATTTCATATGCGCCGGAGAAAAACTGTTAGCAAGCGACCTAGCTGCTTCTTGTTTTGATTTTGCTGCAGGTTATGGCGGTGCTGCTCAGAGGAGTTCGAGTGGGACGGGCCCTGCGCTGTTTCAGTAGCGGTGAGTCAGACACTTTCGGGGGGTAACATTAATTATAGCTTTAGCGCTGATGTCTGAGTTTAGTGCCCCGACTGTGTGAGGGTGTTGGCTTCTTACCTAGTGCAGGAAGGTGATTTTGAAGGGCAGACATTAGCTAGCTAAAGCTGTATTGACATTATGCCTGGGTTAAGTACGCTAACATTCTAGCTCACATGAAGTATATCGACAGATGAGGAGACTGAACTGACAAACATCAGTAGAGTTCGCTGTTTAGCTAGGCTATAGCCATTTCTGGATCTGTCTTCCGTCTGTCCTTTGCAAGTTAGCTAGCTATGATATCTAATTTGGGAATGTGAATGTTTTAGCGAAAGCTAGTTAATCTAACCCTTAATTGTTATAGCTAGGACTCTGCAAATTCTCAGTGTATTCATGTGTAGGAGACTTGTACGAAAATTACAGAAATAACTTTACAAATCTTAGTCTAATGTTCAATGTTAATGTTCAAAATAATTTTCATAACGTTTCTTGAGTGATAATGAGCACACATCGTCACGCTGTTCAGGAAATGTGGGTATGCGGCTATTGACTTAATGTATGTCTATGGTGGACGCCGCAGAGTCGAGTTGTCTTCTGGTTGTTTTGACGAAGTTGTTTTGATCTTCGATTCTGCCCTCCACTCCAGTGTCTGTTCCGGTGGGCACCAGCCCCCAGTGCTGCGTCGGGCGCCGCGGATTTCACCGAGCTGCTCTGCTGCTACAGGACGGTTCCAAATCTGATCACACTGACCCTTCTTCCTCCTCGTCTTCCTCGTCCACTTCCTACCACCAACATTACCAGGCTCACCCATCTGAGTCCGAGCAAGCCGCATCTGCACCAGAGGAGGAGTCTCAGAAGCCTAATACAAGGTCAGCACTCAGCTAGATAGCAGGTAACTGACCCCCCATTGCTGATGTAATTAGCAATAGGAGATCAAGTTTTCATGAACTCCATTTTATGAATGGAGATACCATGTGTAACCAATCAGACTTGGTTCAGATCAGTGGCCCAGTATTGGTGCCATCCATGCTGGATTTAATGAATCCAGTCTGTATCCAATCAGAAGCTGTGACATTACAGCAGCATGACAATATTGCCACGGTGTAACAAAAGCTTTGTGGCGTCAAAGTGTGTTATATTATTTAGTAGATGTTTACTGGGTGGTTACACACAGATTTTGCAGCTTTGCTTCCTACCCTGCACCAGTCACCTTCTCAATTTTGTGCGATGGTGTGTGTTTGTTCTCCTTGGCTGCGCAGTTATGCAGACCAGAGTGGGGAGGAGGGTGAGGACTATGAAACGGAGGAGCAGCTGCAGGTTCGCATCCTCACCGCGGCGCTGGAGTTTGTCCCGCAGCACGGGTGGTCTGTGGAGGCCATCTCTGCTGGGGCTGAGGTGAGTGGGTGGGGCTTGTGTGAGGAGGTGTGGCTTAGAGACATGTATCTACAGTGAGGGGGTGAGGTTTGGGTAACGGGGCTGAAGTTAGAAGGTGGGGGGTAGATTGCTGGAAGGTCATGCTTCTTGTCTCTCTGCTGCGTGACAGAGCCTGGGCTTGTCCTCTGCATCGGCTGGCATGTTCACCAATGGGGCAGGAGACCTGATCCTGCACTTCAGTGCAGAGTGTAACAGCCAGCTGACCGAGTCTCTGGCTGAGGAACACAACCAAATCCAGATGGGCCGCGCAGAGTAAGCGACTAAACGCATACAGAGACATACACACACATGTGCACACACTCACACTCACACACACACAGACACACACACACATGCACGCGCAAACATTGATTTCTAAACATGCACACATTGACATTGAGGCCACCAATGTTGAGGTGGGGGGAGTTTTCAGTCTGAACTCAAGTGATAGTTTATCGTTTAGGTATTCATCCATTTCTGTTCATATAATAATAGCAGTAATACAAAATGGGTATTTTCACATATTTTCCATATTAATCCCAAAAAACCTTGTTCAGAACTGTTTGAAAAATGAGACTTTAAGGAAAGCCACCTCATTTGCCCTAAAATTATAACCCTGCCTTTGGGCTTTTTGTCATATTAATCTCTGAAATACTGTTCAAACCAATCAAGGGAGAAAAAGCTTCACTTGCAAAGTCATGGAAGAACGGCTGATTTAAGTATTTAAAAGGACATATATTGTTGTGCCCTCTGCGTGCTTTCATAATTGATTAATTGATTGTAGAGCTTAGCCTGTGTTAGTGTATAATAGTCAGTAGTCAGACTCTTAGACACAAGCCAGACGTCCAAGCATGGATTCAAAATAAAAGTCTTATTTTGTGGGCTGGTGTTGACCAAAGTTTTTCAGGAGATTAATTAGAAAAAAACCAAGGGTGTGGTTATTATTTTGGAGGCAAATGAGGTGCACATTGATTCCATTTACATTAATGGTGTGATTGTTCAGGGTGGCTGAATATCAGTACTTTGGTTTGGAACTTGACAATAAACTGAAGGTCAAATTCTGCATGAAGTCAACATGCAGGAAAATAGGACAATGCGAAGACAGGCTGGTGTCACATGCTAAGACCATAACTTCCTGTCTGTTTCAGGCCCAAGGACACGGCACAGTTCCTGAGAGATGCTGTGGAGGCCCGACTGAGAATGCTAATTCCGTACATCGACACCTGGCCACAGGTAAACCTTTTAGCACGCCCGGCTACAGGTAAGCCTGGTACCGCATCTGGCTACAGGTGCGCTTCCCGCTACATCCTGCTAAAAGTAAACCTCTTACCACGTCTGTCTACACGTACATTTTCTACAGTTCTTGGAAGGGTTCTACACTAACATTTTTTCCAAGGAGCTCATGTGCTCCTAAATTGAAAAAATTAGCAGCACACTGATGCATCCAAATTTGTAGATCCCAAAAATGATTGTGCTACCAATATTATTTTTCCAATTAGCACACATCAGTTTTCATTAGGAATTGCTCCTAAAATGGGGGCACTGTAGAGCCCTGGTTCTTGGGCATGGGTAAAGGCCTAAAACTAAAAATCTGGACTTTCCCCGCCTTCTGGCTTTCCCCAGGCCATGAGTATCCTGCTGCTCCCTCACAACATCCCCGACAGCCTGAAGCACCTGTCCACCCTGATCGATGACATCTGGTACTACGCCGGAGACCGCTCCACAGACGTGAGTGTGTCCAAATCTGCGTCCAAATCTCCCTCCTCTAACTTCATCTTCTCCCCCGGCCATCAGCGCCTCCACTCAATCCGGCCTGGCTCCTCAAAGGTTACTACTCCTCCTCCTCTCTCCCTCTCCTCCTTAGTGTGCCCCCTCTCTCCACCTCTGTCCAGTTCTCCCTCATGCTCTTCCTTCTCTCTTTCTCCCGTCTTTACCCTCCTCTCTCCTTGTCCGTGTCGCTTGCTCATTAATCAATTCCTCAGTTAACCGCAGGGTAGAAGAAGCCGGTCTAACCTTCTCTTCTGTCCGTTCTGTGCTTTCTTTCCATATTTCCCTCTTTCTCCTTCTCTTTTTTTGTCTCTTGCGCTCTCCCTCTGTCCTTCCCTCCTTTGTTCTCTTGTCTGTCTCTCTCTTCCTGCTTCTCCGTCCTTCTCTCTCACTCTTTCAGTTGAACTGGTACACACGCCGGGCCGCTCTGACGGGGATCTACAACACCACAGAGCTGGTGATGCTGCAGGACTCCTCCCCTGATTTCCAGGACACGTGGGCGTTCCTCAGCAACCGTATCCAGGATATGATGAACATGGCAGACACAGCTAAGCAGGTACGTATTTCCTTTGTAGACTGTCTATTTTTGCCAACCTGAGCTGACAGGTAGCTTCTGTTTGCACAGGCTGAGCTCTGAGACCTTCTGTTCAGTTTGTCTGCCCGTTGGTCCTGCAGGTGCAGTCCACCGGGGAGGCAGTGGTGCAGGGGCTCATGGGAGCTGCAGTCACTGTGAGTGTATGAGAGTGCCTCCTGATTGGTTCAGAGAACGTGGCCTATACATTCCTTACCTAGAGTGTTTTTTTTTTGTTTTTTTTTAAATCTCACTGTCTCATTTTTCTCCCTCTTCCTCCTGCTCCCCCCCCTTCCTTTTCACTTATTCTGCTCCTGCCCCCCAGCTGAAGAACCTTACAGGAGTGAACCAGCGGCGGTGAAGTATAGGTGTGCACAGACAGCCTCTCTCCACTGTACCCACAGTTCTCTGCTGTATATGTTTTAGTTTGCTGCAGTCTTCACGGTCCTGCATATTCTGCCAGGGTTGGTTTTGTCAGACACTCTGTCCTCCAGTTCAGGGTTTTGTCCTCTAGACAGGCTCTGGAGTCACTGTGCCATAGGTTTGCTCCTCTCTAATTTGGATCAGGAGGAGTTCAGTTTCAGGGTCCGCTAGTGTAGACATCCACCCGTCCATTTGTAAAAACCTGTGACCGTTATATAACGTAATATAAAATATGCATTGCACTTGAAACATTTTGTTGTCTTTGATCTATGAAAATAACTTCAATAAAGCAAAATTAGTTCTCATCTTGTGATGTGCTCAGTGTTTTTTTATGTCCACAAACATACAGCATGAAAGAATTTATTAATGTGCTTCTGAGAAATTAATCTTCATTGCATCTTTTTAAATGGCTCTTCTGAACTAATGCAATTATACTACATGATACTAATTATCATGTAATATCTGTTTTATGTGGAGACTTTGACACATTGGCAAAACATTGATGATTATAATGCAAATTGACACTACATTCTATAGGCAATATTTTTTCTTGAGTCAGTCGATCCAAAGAAAGGAGAAGTTAACCGGAGAACCAGGGTGTGTGGAGAAGTCCGGACTGGGTGGAGGAGTGGTTGGAAGGTGCCAGAAACATACTGAATTGAATAGGGGTGGGTAATTCCATTCCTGGAGGGCCATTGTATATGCATGTTGTTGTTTCCAATTACCCTACCAAAATGGTTTTCAACAGGAAGTGGTGGTTGTAGAATACACTTCAGTAAAGCGTTTTGTAGTCAGCGGAGTCATTAAGTTGGCAATAAATGCACCTAAAATGTGATATCACACTTACAATTTGGTTAATACAATAAGAGCAGCAGTCGGCACAAAATCCAGAAGAGGACGTGGCCCTCCTTGCCCAGCCCTGAAACAGAACATCCCAAAAAAATCACTCCCAAAAAAATGTACAATACCAGAGCTTTTGGAGAATTAAGGATCTGCTAAAGTTTCTAAAATAAGTTAAAATTTTCACTCAGGTAGATAAGTGAAGTTGTAGTTCTGTGCAGGTTTTGTTAGCAGTGTATTGCTAACAAAAATGTGCTATTCAGTTGCCAGCAAGACGGCCGCTGTACCTGCTTGCACACAGCTTCTGCTCGTGTTGGAATGTTCCGGAGACCATTCCAACTGTCATTACAGTCCAAGAGTCACACAGTAAATTATGACCAGCGTTTTTTTTTTTTTTTCCTTTCTATTTGGTAAATGACGCATAGATTGAAACAACTCAAGTCTGACAAGGGACTTGGCTGAAGTGTGTGGGAGTATGTGTATTTCTCCAATCCATAATGAAAGTAATTTCAAATATGTTCTAGAAATATGTCTGAAATAAATACAGGGTATTTCTGTGTGGTGTACTGTGAGGTGGGTATTGCTGTATGTTGCTGCTCTAAAAGTGGGCAAAAATCCCAGATCAACAGCCGAGCCGGTAGGTTTTCTGCCAGCTACAACTGAGCCTCTGTTCTCTGTCTGCAGGACCAGACTGAGCTTCAGATACTCCACCCAAATAGACAAACTGGGCCTGTATTCATAAAGTCCCTCAGAGTAGGACCGCTGATCTAGAATCAGGTTTCCACTGTCCATATCCTAACCGTATCCATTATAAGACGAAATGCAAAACTGATCCTAGATCAGCACACTTTCTTGAGGTGCCTTATGAACGTAGGCCCAGACTACGCTCTGGAAAGGGAAGGTGGGAGTGCAGGCCCAAAGGATTTCATATCACCAATGAAACACTGATGTCAGTTCAGCCACACGTTGCTTAACCAGGCTGGAGCCCTGACTGCAGAGCTTTGGAACACAGCGAGCTGGGGAAACTGGGCAAGGCGAATAAAGGTGCTTTTGTCAGGAGGGGTTAGCGGTCTGGAGCGCATATGAACGTTGCCTCAGTCCGTTCTGACATCACGCTCCCTTGTTTACTTTCTCAGTACATTTCGGGAGGTGGGAGAGTCGGGGGGGAGGCTGGGGGGTTATGGAGTTCAGGTTGGGTGGCGGAAGAATGGGCGGAGTCACGTATGGGTTTGTGATCTCATTGGAACGTCCAGGTTTTTTTTCCCTCTGTAATTATTCAAACCCCTCTTACTTCTCAATCCCTCTCAACCCCCTAACGTCACATGGAACATCCTGCTCCATGCAGGCACTCCACGCACCCGTGAGAGAAGGGAGAGTCATGGGGCTCTGTCTCCCAGGCCTCGAGCTTCTCTGAGCATGATCCCCGTACTGAGGTCAGTGCCCCATCCCTCACTCTTAAAGTACTGCTGCTGGTGTTACTTCTAATGCTGTTGTGCTGCGGCTCATTCTGCTATTAGCATTGCTACCATTGCTGTACTATTACAAATGCTGCGCTTGAACTGCACTGATGCTAGCCCGCTACTGGCACTGGTGATTACTGGTTGTTGTGGCAGCTGTAGCTACAGTGCTGGTGTGGTCACGAAGAACGCAATGTCTGCAGTAGAGCTGCAGAGAGAACCACAGGCAGGAAGGAGGCCTTTGGTGCAAAACATGTCTGTGGTTCTGTGTCCAGCTGTACTGCGCCTATTGCGTTCTACTCTCACTCGTGTCTGGTGATGTATATACACACAAACGCATGTGCTCTATGCAGTTTGAGCTCCTGTGTCATCAAGGTAGGCCATCTTTAATTTAGGTAATATTTTCTTCCAAGTAAGAGCTATTCTAAAATATTTTCTGATATTTTCATGTGATACACAGGACATAGGACATAACACACAAAGCAGTAAAGCTTTTAGATAAACACTGGCAATAGACACATAATCTTTTAATTTCTTATCAAGAAAAAATCTTTTGCATGAAATAGCAATTAGTGAGATTATGGAACAATAGAAGCACTGCTGTCTTATCTTTATCTAAAAATAGTGTTTTCATTCTTTTCAAAGAAGAAGGGATAGTAACCATGGATCTTGTGTTTACACAACTGGTTGTCTGTTTAATCCAGGAAGCTATGGTAAGTCATCCATGAAGAAAGAAACATTACTGCAAGCAGTGCCTGTTTAGCCATTTGAAAGGATTCAGAAGAACAATTAAAAGAAGAATAAAGCCTTCTTCCCTCGTTTATTTCACAGCAGAAGAAAGAGCAGGGGAGGAAGGACAGAGCCAGAGGCGTGTTCAGCACGGGTTTGAGTGAAATGCCACAAGGGCGTGTCAGTTTTCGATCAGCGCTGCTAAATTCACCACTGGGATCCCGGTCCCTTCCGTTATTCTCAACTGCGACCAGTTTCACCAGCAGAATACAGAAGCAACCATAAGTCTTCTGTTAAGGAAACTACTAGCCATGCAGGTGAGTCATGATTTTTGTATCAACCCAAAAGTATTTGAAGTATACTTATTTGTGAATAAACATAACCAAGCAACATATTTGTTTATGTATATGAAAATAAATGTAATATATTCTTTAAATATGAGGTATAATGTTGTTGTGTGTCATAAAATTGTGTGTACTACAGTACATCATATCATAAAATGCCTTTACGTTGTTTGCATTAGATAACACAGATTCAGATTATATCCCTTGTTTTATTTCTGATAAATGGCCACCATGTGTGTAGTTTTCCAGCGTGGGTTAAATTTGCTGAGTTGCCATTCCATTCTGAGAGGTGGGGGCAGGGTTAGGGTCAGGGCTGGTGGGGGTGCGTAATTCACAGCTGTGTGGCCTACACTCATCGTCTCTCACAGAAGCACCAAGGGAGGCTGAGCATTAATCTGTACTTTCATTATGATATGCTCACCATGCAGCAGGAGAGCCCAGAATTCAGGGTGAGTCTCATCAAGTGTGAGTTTGTGTGAAAGAAGGGAAGTCCGATGAATGTACACGTGAAACAGAGCATTTGTGTGTATGTGTGTGTTTCTCAGAGAGAGCCGATCCTCAAGAATTAGATCGTAAAGTGAAAGTCTATAAAATATCTTTTGAAAACCATTACGAGAATTAATTTTTTAAAATAACAACAGTACTGGGGGTGTGAATTATTACCAGCCAGTCCTGGAACTACAGGGCCTAGCTGGTGACCAGCCAAAGCCATTTTCTATAAGCTTTGGATATAAGTTAGAAATGAATGATATGTTAATAAAACCCTCTTTCTTCAGCAGAAAAATGTGAATCGCTGAATAAAAACTTTTTTTCCCCCCATTGACAGTCAGATGGCATGAATACGCTAATACACCTGCACCCCAACCTACAAAAGATGATAGAGTGGTGGCACTACGCACACCTCATAATGATGTTTGGAAAGCAGTTTAAAGCTTAAGAGGAGATAGGCACAGTGCACTTATTTCTAGTTCAATGGTTTCTGCATATGTATGGTATGTGAAATATTTTTTGCATTACAAAAAACATGCAAATAAAAATCCACCGAACTCAGGCTACAGATTGGATCAAATCTTAACCACCCCAGCCCTAAATGTGACTGGGAATCGCAAGGGATGAAATATAATTAGCCACAGCATTGCTGAGAGGGATTTTCCTCACTGCGGCATTGCTCACCAGCGATAATAATCGCCCACCTCTGGCCAATAAGGGAATTGCAGTTTGCTCAGCTGGTGGCCCGTGAAGCTGGCTGCGCTCATTTTGTGGGGGGCAAGTGCGACGGGATGGGATGAGCCAGCAGTTGTGATGGGACGTTCCAAATTGGGCTAAAACTGTGTGTGTGTACTTGTGTGCGTTGAGGTCGGTAAGTCAGGTGCGTGCGTGTGCGTGCGTGCGCATACGTGGTTAGCGCAGCGATATCTGCGTCCAGCTGTCCTGGTGTCAGCGGTGGGTTCTGTGTGCCTCTGTCTCCTGCGTCACGCCAGTGGTTTTACCCTATGGTAGGTTACCATGCTGTTCTACCACAGGGTAGAACCACGGACGGGATGCTGGAAGGAGTCTACGGGTTCCCCCCCGCGTCACAGCCTCGTCTCAAGGGTCAGACTCAAGGGTCAGGACAACACACTCTGTCCATTGTGTGTGTGTGTATGTGTGTTTGGGTATGTGAGAGAGCGCGTGTGTGTCATCAGCTACAACACTTCAGTCATGTCAATATATTATCCTCTTGCCAATATGTAACTGTTGATGTGTGCCGCTAGTTTGATGATGGGTGTGTGCTATTGTTTATTGCGGATTGCACATGTTGTTGCGTATATGTGTATATGAGGGTGCAGTGGTGCATTTTTTCGCATGTGTGCGTCACTGTGTAGATGTTTTTGTTGTGTGCTGTTCTGTTGGACCTGGGCTGGACGGAATGTTCCTCCAGTTTAATTAGAATTTGCCGTTTCAAGGAGGACATGTGTCACCGCATTGCTTGTGTAGGTTAGCAGGTTATTGAATGCCCAATAATCTGGTGCCAGTCAAAAGCATTCTTCTTCATTCTGATGTCTATCTGATGTAAAGATGTACTGTTGTAATGATAAAACCAATAAAGCTCCCATTTAAAATAAAGACCTGTCTGTCATTCCAGGCATGAGGGCTTTGCTCTTTCTCCCGCTCTAGTTCTCCACCACACCCAGGACATGTCTGCCTTCTCTGTCTCTCAACAAAGCCCAGCATGTGTACTCTCTAGATTTGTAAGGGGACAATGAGGTAACTGCGTATAAAAAGGACTGCGATTCCTTCACTGGTCACTCGATATGGATGCAAATACCCTCGAATTAGAGCTGACAGTCATCACTTTAACCTCATATTAAGAGTTTCATTTCAAATCCAATACACAGCCAAAACTACAAAAAGTATGTCACTGTCCATATACAGACTGCACTGTATATAGCTTACCTTCATTCTCACCTCACATTCATTTGGGTGTCGAAAGTGGGCATTGTAGGGGGTGTGGCTAATGAAGGGACAGTCATGTCAGCTGTCTGCTGCCTGCACAGAGAGAAGAATCTATAGGAGCATGGCTGTGTAGATGATTCAATGTTAAGAGGCATAAGATTAACAATAAAGACAGGAGAAAACATTTTAAATTTATTCTTTATTGGTTAGGTCATCCAGCTACCTTACCTTTCAAATATTAAATTCTTTAAAATATAATCTTAAAAGAAAACAAAACCCCAAACAACAGTAAAACAAACAAACATTTGTTATATAACAATAAAATGAAATAAAAATATCCAATACAGAAAATCCTCCATGACCCAGTATACACAAAATGGCACTCCATCTTTTCGCGTTCTTCACTAAACATAATTTAAACAATCTAACGATGGATACAGCTTCAATACAATATTAGAGTACAAGAGATACAGATGCATCCATAATATGGTTAATATGGGGATCATTCTCTTGTTCTGCTTTCTTCCGAACGACAAGTTTGTCTACAGTACAATCAAGCTTGTCTGAAGGGGGGGGGGGGGGGGTGGGGTGGTGTGGCGTTCGGTTGAGGGGGGAGGCGGGGCGGCGGTCGTCAGCCAGGGGTCAGGCTGAGCTGCTACGAGGGTCTTAAAAGCCAAACGTGTTCTCTCCGCTGTACGCCACGTACAGAAAGCCGTCCTCGTCCTTCTCTTTCTCGTACAGCTGTCCCATCGTTAGGCTGCAGGGGGCGACAAGGAGCAGTGGCAAGTTATTTCACTCATAAACTTGATGGCTGGAGATAACCTCTCTGCAGGTCACCTGTCCTGTGTGTTTACAGCCATATACTAACAAAAGCTCTGTTAACAGCTGACATTACTGTAAGTCTCAGGAATACTTTCACTACCTCACCGTCCTTAGTAACCATTGCAAAACAATGATATAATAATAGAAAATTCAAAATTTCAGATAATATTAAAAAATGTTAACAACATTCACCGTGTTCACTGTATGTGACATATACAGGTAGTGGAAAATGACACAGAATCATGTATAAGTGAAATCAAAGGGATTAACGATGCAATAGTACACTTCATTATTCAGCAGACCTTTCAAATTAACACTTTCCATTGAAGAATCATTTGGATTTCTGGATACTATTTTTTTCCTATAACAAGTACCCCAATTCTAAAAAGATAATATTCAAGTCCACAGGCTTTTTGATGAAAAACAGCAAACAAGCCACTGTCTAGTGCACATCCATTATGCATTTTAGGCATTTAGTGTACAACCTTATCCAGACTGATTTACAAAGCTTACATTCTTTCCATACAATCTATTTATATATCTGAATATTTACTGAAGCAATTCAGGTTAAGTCCAACGAAAGTAAAACAGCAGCACTCCACCAAGGAATCAAAATTATAAGCTCAGAGTTACAAACCCGGTTCCTAACCATTATGCTACACTGCCTCCCCACGTACTCTATGATTTAAATCCACAAAAGTAACCTCCGCACTCTCGCATCTGCAAAAAGCGAACGGAGGGAGCAGACTGCTCTGCACAGACATTTGAGAAACGCTGAGACCGAGGCTAAGTGCACTTTTCCATATTACGCTGCTAACCGCGCCGTCTGCTGCCATAAAATCAATTAGCTTTAGCCGGGACTCGTCGCGTGCCATAAAACAGCGCTCGCAATTTCCCGTAAAGCATTTCGACAGCCGAACGGACTCGCAGACCGCTTCTCTCCCGCGAAAACGCGGCCGCTCTCTCACCTGGACTGCGGGACGGTCTTGTCGACAAACAGGAAGATGGCTTTCTCGGAGGGCAGCTGGATCCTCTTCCGGATGATCCACATGAACTGGGCCACCGTTATGTCCGAAGGAACCAGGTACTTTCGCTTGTCTATGTCCACGATCTGCGAGCCGGACACCTTCTCCACAATCACCTGAAATCAGCCCACAAAGAACGGTTATGCAAAGAAAGGAAAAACTATTTAAAAAGGGTCACCGTACACGAAATAAAACATTACATTACACTCGATATAATATACATTATACCCCTGTTACTCAAATCACGGTCCTCGAGGTCCAAGAACTGCTGGTTTTCCACCCTCCCTTTATCTGGAAGTCAGGTGTGAATAGAGTCTGACCAATCAGTAGCACTAATTGCATTGTTAATTTCCAAGGGGGAAAAGAAACCAGGGCTGGATTTGGATTCAAGGTCCAGATTTGAGTATCCATGTATTATACTATATATTTAGCAGACACTCTGGTCCAGAACTATTTACAATTACGCAAGCTAAATTCCTGTGGCTAATAAAAACATCAGTGCCTGAACACAGCTTCTGAAGGCTTCTCACTCATAAGTGAATAACTGTAATTTCCACATTATCTATTTCTGTTATTCGCACCCCCACAGGTGAATGTGTTGCTAAAAAACTGATCATTCAAGTGCTTCTCTGTGCCTCTGGGTAAACTCAGATGGTTCCATTCAGAGGATCCCTCCCACCCAAACAGACCAGATAATTTTTACTCTTAAACGCATGACGAAACACAGCAGGACAGGAAGACAGCCAAACACACACACACACACAACACACATACACACATACACACACACACAATCTTACCGGAACCCTGTCAGGGTATTTGTTGCGGATTTTTGCAGACTCCACACATCGGTGCTCTATGAAAGACAGAGTTAGAGGAATTTAGTAAGGATACGCCAGGGAGCGGCAGGTTCAAATCCTATCTGTGGGGTACAGTATTCGCCCCTCGCATCCTCCACCTGTACCTCCAGCTCTAACAAAGGACGGATCTGTCAACTCTGTTGACACAAATCGTGCACGATGTAAAGAACGGGCATTGCAACAGCTCTCTTTCATAGCCCAAACCCCAGAACGTCTTTCCAAACACTGGACTGTCGCACACTGTTTGTTTATCATCTATAGAAATGTACAACTGCAGTGCCTTTGTCTGGAAGGATAAAAAGACTGAAATACAGCCTATCTGCTGTCTTATGGTGACCATAAGCTGTTCCGTGTGTCCGAACCACATAGATCAGCTGAAATGTAATTCAATACCTGTGACTCCATAATGAAATGTCACTACCTTTAATTCTTCCCTCTTATAGTTGTTGACCATTTTTTTCTAGCATTCTACGTGTTCCGCCATTGCAAGAAATCTGTGTATAGTTGTATGCATATATGCATGCATGTATCTGTGTGAGTACAGCCTGGTGTATATCTTTCTTCCTCAAAGCTTACTGCCACTGATTTCAAGCAGTGTTTTTACAATGCCTGTTGTTTACAATATGCAGTGTAAACTATGCAAGTTAATTGACATTAATGATTTTGCAATTCAAAAGGCTGTGTTCTTTACAACTGTGTTTACTTGAATGCAAGTAAACCCCCTTACACCCCCACCATCCACTATGTTCCTATGCTGTGCATTGGGTACTAGTGCAGTTAATAGTGCACCGCAGTCATTTCGGTGGCCCGATAAAGTGGCCCCACACAGCTCAGATCTCCCTCCAGGACACAGCTACACTAAATTATTATATTTTCTTATCCTAGGAAATTATCACAACACTATCACGAGGTCGAGGCTAGGCATTGCCTTAAAAGAATAATAGCTTATGGATCTACTGTCCGACGTCCGGGGAAGGAAAGGGTAATGAAAGAAAAAGTAAATTACTCCTTCGCTCCACCTGCTAGCATTGAGGCGTGCAGGGTATGCGGGATTACAGGCTTGACTAAATTGCTTGGTTTCTACGGTTTGTGGATTTCATTGAGGCCATCGATGTTTATAACGCAAACACACGGGATATCTCCAAATGCTTATTTTACGCAACAATGTATTTTGTTCACACACGTAATTCTAGCTCCGTCTAAACCGGAGAAAGGGTGGTGTTGTTTTCAACCTTCCTTATGTCAAGTTGCTTTTAGTCTTTTGTTCAGTGAATCTGTAATACGTGGTGTTGAGACGACACATTTGTATTTGTTTCGTTTTTTGTGATTTGCGACACCACAGTTGAGTGGACACAACTGACGACAGAAGCCATATTATGAAAGCGCCTGATTCTAGAACGGCCGAACAGCGTTAAATTGTCTGCTTTTCTAGCCAGTTAACATTTAACCTCATTGTAAACATCCCGTGACATAGGGCTTCGCTTTACTTCAACTGCGTATCTATATACACTAAACGTACGTGCGTTCTGTTTTTCGCTGTTTCAATTTTATTTTACCCGACCAAAAATGTCAACACGTAGCTGATCATGTACTTGCATTTTGTATGAAAACGCGAGGAAGTAACATGTCTGGCCATGGCACCCCTTGAGCTAGGCCTCTACAACGCAAAATAACAAGGCAAAAAAATCAATGTCTGGAATCAAAAAATGGAAATGGTGATCATCGCAGGAAAAAATTATAAGATAAGAATTAAACCATCATACCCAGGGAATGGTCCTCTTTAAACATCCATTTCATTTTTGCAGATTCTTCTAGTAAATACTTAAAGCCAAAATATTAAAAACTATGGTAGTTGAAGAAAAGGATATGAATATTATTACGACTTTCCCAAAAACAAAAGTACGCTGAAACAGACACGACACTCACAGTACGTAGCAAAACACAGTTCTAACATTCGAGTCCAACCTTGCAGCTGACGTCATTATTTGATCATACCATTTCAACTACTTGGGAGGGGGGGACACTACAGCGAGATATAGATTCTCGTGCTTTTCTTCTACTGTAGTGTACTTAGGAACAAATTGGTTCAATAAGCAGCCGTATTACATCTAACCCTTTATGATTCATATATGTACATTGCAATTTAAATACAATTCAATGTAACTATTCTGTTTTCATTTTGTATTCTATGATGTAATTTGTTGTACGTTGCACTGGATAGCAGCTCTGAGTGTAATGTAAATGCTATGCAGATTCTCAGTTATTTTGTTTGTGAACTGCCTCATGTGGTGGTTTAAATAAAAGCTTTTACACAGCATGGATGAAGGCAAGCCTTTCGATGACCTTGAACCCACGTTTACCGTAATACTTCTGCTTGATTGTATATAAAACGGTAAAAAAAAGAAAGAAAAAAAAGAAGTGTGGTTATAGATCATAAGGGTGGAGGCAGATGCCACAATTTATATTTGTATCTGTATTTGTTCAACCAACAAAATGATTTGTATTAGTATTTCTATTCCGTACTAAATGCCAAAAAACCCTAATTTCTACCATTATAATCACTGGCACTGTGATGACGCTATATTGAAACTACAACCAGAGGTGGGTAACCCGGCTAAGAGTAAAAAGACTGACCATGTATTTGCGCCACCAACATGCACTAAACCAGCTGATTACAATAATTAGTTCTCCTATCATGCTGAAGAGTTATGCTAATTAGAATCAGCTGGTGTAGTGCATGGTGGTGAAGCAAATACATGGTCAGTCTTTTTACTCTTTGAAGCCGGGTTACCCACCTCTGACTACAACGGTTGTCTCGTGCAGGCTGGCTAGTATGGAAACTAGAGAGGTGGTTTCCAGCATTGTTGTAGTTTCAATATAGCAACTAGTTAGCAACTTACTTTTTAAAATCGCATAGCACCTTCGAAATCCACGGTTGAGATATTAATGGGTCTAATTTATCTCATAGTACAAAACGTGAAAGTGAAACTCTCTTAGGTTTTCGTTCACACACACACCTTATTTTCGGCAGAAAACGAAATCATTATGGGAAAAAAGCATTGGAAATCTGCCGAGAGAATCTGGCTCAAAATGCGAACTTACTTCCTGGTTTTAGGACTACAAACGAATGGTTACGTAGGTAACCTTGGTTCTATGAATAAAGGTCAACACGCCACTGTATGGGTCATCCTCGCCGAGAGGGTGAGCTACTAGGAGATTGAATAGCAAATTAACCACCACTACGGGGCGGACACAACGTCACGCAATAAGTTTTGCTTCAGCCAGCTGCCACACATATGTCAGATAGCGGGGCACCACGAAATAAAGCCCAAGAGGCAGCCACACCCCGAGTGGAGTGAGCCACCACACCTGTGGGAGGGGGCACACCAGGGCTGCTATATGCCATGGAAACTGCATCTACAATCCAGTGGGCCAAACGCTGTTTAGATAAGGCTGTTTAGATAAAGTGCCCTCGTAGAGGATGCTTTTGATGCCTGAAGTGTCCCTTGCACTGCTGGATCTAAGTCCCGTAACGACCTCCGTCCAGGGGCCAAACGTGCAGGCTGTAAATCCCCGGGTTCGGATGCCATAGCAGGCCCTACGCCTGCGACAGCATATCCACCCTGGTCGGGAGGTGCCATGGGGCACCCACCAGCAGCTCCCTCAAGTCTGCCATCCAGGTCCGATGGGGCCAGTCAGGGGCAATCAGCAGAACTATTGCCCTTGACTCCCTGATCCTCGCCAGAACCACAGGCAGGAGAGGGAAAGGTGGAAAGGCATAAAGCCGCACTGGAGGCCACTGGTTCGCCAAAGCGTCCACACCCAGGGTCCCCACTAGTCCCAACATGGAGTACCATAGGCGGCACTGAGCATTCTCCAAGGACGCAAAAAGGTCCACCTGAGCCACCCCGAAGCGAGACCAAATAGCCTGCACAATGTCCGGGTGCAGGCGCTATTCCCCTGGTCTAGGGCCCCCCCTGGACAGTAGATCGGCTGCCACATTGGATGTGCCTGGCAGGTGGACTGCCCTCACGGACATACCTTGAGCCTGTGTCCAGAGCAGGAGTTGGCATGCCTTAGCACGCAGGGTTGGAGACCGTACACCGCCCTGTCGGTTGATATAGGAGACAGCGGTGGAGATGTCTGTTTGAATCAGGATGTGCCTGCCCCGGACTACTGGGAGGAAAAAGGCCAGTGCCCGAAGCACTGCCTCCATTTCTAGAAGGTTTATGTGCCTCCCCGCCCATGGGGGGCTCTACAACCCTTTCAGGGACCGACCCTCCCAGATGGCTCCCCAGCTGGTCTCGGAGGCATCCGTGGTGATAGTCACTCTTGAACACACTGGCCCCAAGGGAACACCCTCCTGGAGGCCAGGGGTCGAGAGCCACCAGACCACCACCTTCAGGCACTCCTGAGTAACAGGAAGGAGTCTCCGCCCATCCTCGTGTGGGCTCACTCCATGTGCCGCCACTCACCGCTGTAACGGGCGCACGGGCAGCAGCCCAGGTGGCACGACCTGGGCCGCTGCAGCCATCAGGCCGAACAGCCTTCGACAATGCTTCACTGTCACCTGCCACTCCGCAGCAAACTGTGACAGGCTCTCCCGCAAAACACGCTGCCTCTCTGGAGTCAGAGAGGCCCGCATGGACACAGAGTCCAAGACCAGGCCTAGAAAGACCCTCTCTCTGGAGGGGATGAGGTGGCTCTTTTTTTTAGGGTCAGGCCCAGGCTAACTAAATGGGCCAGCAGGGACTCTGTGTCCCTTCCGGCCTGCTCTTCTGTTGGGGCACAGATCAGCCAATCCTCTAGGTAATTCGCAATGCAAATTCCTCGACGATGGAGTGGGATCAGTGCGGCATCCATGCACTTTGTGAAAGTGTGAAAAACGGAGGTACTTCCGGTGATCCTGATGTATGGGGATATGGAAGTTTGCATCCCGCAGGTCCACCGAGGTGAACCAGTCGCCGTCCCTCACTAATGGGAGGAGGCGGGACAGGCGGAGCATGCGGAAAGGCAGGCGTCTTAGAAAATGATTGAAGCCTCCCTTTTTTGGTGTTTAGGATGGGGCGAGGGAGGGGTGCCTCCATCCTTTTTGGTGGTGAGAAGCGGGGGGGGCTTGGTCGAATAAAGCCTGTACCGTGCTGAGCACCCATGGGCACTGGGTGCACAGGCGCCATTGGGTGAGATGGAGAGGGGAGAAACGCGGGGCTGGAGGCTGCCAACCGTCAGCGACGGGACTGGCTGCCAGGTGCAGGCTTGCTGGGGGGTCTACGGGATCGGCCCTAGTCCCAAAAGGAACGGTCCCCAGGGCCCGAGGAGTTGGGTGAGGGCCCAAAAAAGACCTGGCGCCCACCAGAGTGGGTGGGGCCAAAAGATGGAGGTGCTCCGCGACCTGGCACGCCTTCCAAACGCACTGCGTACTGGGGGCCTTGGTGTCGGAACCTGCCTCACAGAACGCGCCAGATCTAGACATTCTTTGAACATAGGGTTCATGAATTTTTCTATTTAGGAATTTATTTTGAATTTAAATAATAAGAATGTTCTGTCAGATATTTAGCTGTTTCCATTATACATGACCCCCCCCCCCCCCCCCCCAGACACAAACACACACACATACACATGGACTCTAGTTTTAAAAAAGTTCATGTAATTTCTTCTATTTATACAATAAAATTTACAGAAAATGACATACCAAACAATAAACAAATCAAAAATGGGACTTTTGAATGCATTAATGACTGTACAAAAGTAACATACCAAATTCCTTCACACACATTTAAGGTGGTTTACAGAAGCTCCTTATCAGACTTCCAAAAGAAAACAGACTGTTTACTGTGCTGACAGGGAGTAAGAAAGTGTAATAGAGAACAGTGCTCAGTTGCAAAACATCGGATTAGATCAGCATTATGTAAAACTTAGGTTCACCATAATACAGTGTAATCATGTTTTGTATTGTTTGAAAGCTGATGACATGGGGAACAAGTTTGTGTGTCAACTACAAAGGTTAACCCAGAGTGATATGCTTACAGAGATAGCCCAAGCAGGATTCATTGTTGTACTGTTTTGTCATGATTGTGTCTTTATTTGATGACTTGGGGCTTTTCCTTGTATTTAATGAGAAAAGTGTAATGGCCCGGGGAGACTCGAAAATACGCATATGCATATAGCCATTTCACTACACACACTCTTCTACATCTGTTTATTATTATCATTCCACATGCTGCAAAATAAACCACATTCACTTTTACCTGGATTTACTTTTTGACTGTTACCACTGCACACCTAGCATTTTCAGGGTCCTAACATAAATTTAGAACTCAGGATATCTGCACCCCCTGGTCACTCGCCTATACACTAGTGCCGTAGCAAGATACACAATTGTATATGCAGGTTACACACGCCAGAGGCCGTGTGTACTGGCTACGATAGATAGTGATCCGGATAGAGCCACACTACTGGCAGATCACTTGCAGTCTCCTTCTGTGCAGAACTTGTGTTAGCACAAATGAAAGATTAAAACATTATTTTGGAGTCAGATGAAATTAATTTAAATTAATCCAGTAGCACCGGGTAACCCTACACGCGTTCCTTCGCCACTCTGATACTTCCACTGTTTTGTGTATATGAAGGATTTCTTACACACAAGGTGTTATCGGTACAATGTGCAGTTAAAAAATTGTAGGCTGCTGATTAGGAAGATAATCACATATAGACTGAATGCACCCTGTCATTTTTGTCGATTTTCTTCTGCTGCTAAAAGCTGACCTAATGAGACAGACAGGTAGGGCTTAATGCCAAAAACCCAATTACACAACAGGGGGCTCGTCAGACACTTGATGACATTATAGAAGTTGGTTGAATATCCCGAATAAAAAACATTTTCAAATCAATAATATTTTCTTCATATATGGATTCTCAAAAATCAGATTCGTTCCCATCAGATATTTAGGTGAAACAACTTAACTGTCACAAGCCAGTGAATTTGCAACAGAATGCATATGATGTGCAAATTAGCTGTATGGAAATGGCCACACCACGTGTGTACTAATTTTCAGTCCAGTCCATTAAAAAATTGCAGCAATATATTTTCAACATGAAATAACCAAATAACCTATGCTAAACTGCCCCTGTTGACCTGAGTGAAATTTGGTTTACATAATCTTGGGCAGGCCTTTATAAATTTTGTTCATTTGGGAGTTTTTAAGTAAAATAATATGCCCACTAAGGCCAAGGATATGAAACTACAATTCTCACACCTTTTTATTCATTTTTTTTCTTGATTTGGCTCTGTACTCCACAATTTTAGATTTGTGACCAAACAGTTCACATGTGGTGAGTGCACATTCTCAGCATTTATTAAAGGGTATTTTTTATACATTTTGGTTTCACCATTTAGAAATAACAGAACTTTTTATATATAGCCCCCATATTTCAGGACACCACAAGTTTGGCACATATTAATATTACGTAAATGAAAGTAGTTAGCACTTTGTTGAATATTCTTTACATGCAATGATTGCTTGTGGTCTGTGACCCATAGACATCACCAGGTGCTGAGTATCTTCTCTGGTGATGCTCTGCCAGGCTTTTACTGCAGCTATCTTCAACTCCTGCTTGTTTCAGGGGCTTGTTGCCATAAGTTTTCTCTCAAGCATTAAAAATACATTTTTAGTTGGAATCAGATCTGGTGAATGACTGAGCCAGGCAAATTTGTTGCTTTAGCGGTATGTTTGGGATCATTGTCTTACTTTAGGAAGCAGTGCTCTCCAATGAATTTGTAGGAATGTGCTTGAAGACGAGTGAGCCAGTAACTGTTGCAGCCATACATGCCCAAACCATAACACCCCTACCACCAGGTTTCACAGGTGAGGGAGGTGCTTTGGATCTTGGGCAGTTCCTTTTGACCTCCAGTTTGCTCTTGCCATCACTCTGATACAAGCGAGTTTCATCTGTCCACAAGACCTTTTTCCAGAACTCTGCAGACTCTTTTACTGTAAGTACTTCTTAGCTATCTGTTACCTGGCCATACTGATTTGTGGCTAACTAGTGGTTTGCATTTTGCAGTGTTGCCTCTGTACTTCTGTTCAAGAAGTGGTCACTGACACATCCGTTGCCTGCTTCCTGAAGAGTGTTTCCTATTCTGCCTGACAGGTTTTTTTGGGGTTTTCTTCATTATGGTGAGAATTCTTCAGTAATCAACTGTGGAGGTCTTCCTTGGCCTACTAAACCCTTTGCGATTACTGGGATCACCAGTGGCCTATTTCTTTGTAATAATGTTCCAAACTGTTGATTTTGGTTAGCCTAAGTTCTGGCCTATATCTTTAAATGTTTCCGCGTGTTTTGCACCCTAATAATAGCTTCCTTGACTTTAATTGGCTCAGCTCTGGTCCTCATGTTGACAAATGCCAATAACAGACTTCAAAGTCAATCAAAAGCCGTGAATCAAGACTAGATACTGAAAACTCGCTTATTCCTGCATTAGGGAAGCAATTGAACACACCTGGCTAATCAGAAACATCTATGAAGCCATGTGTCCCAAACATCATGGTGGAAAGGGGGCCCTAGATATATATATAAAAATTTTATATATAAAAAATTATATATGGTAAAACCATAAAGTATAAAAATGCCCTTTAATAAAAACTGATAATCTGCATGTGGCAAGCTGAGTGCCACCGCTCAGCTGACAGACGAGAGAGAGATGAGATTTATTTCAGGACGTGAATGCGTCTTTTTATTTTCACAGCCGCCACGCGGCTTTCGGTTTCGTACAAAACACAATTTGGGCACCAGACTCTCAATCAGCACTTCCTCCGTCTCCAGTCAGCCCCTGTCTGCCTCCGTAGACCGCCTTTTAAGCGCCCAGGCTCACTGTCGAGGTAATCAGCACATTGTCAATCAATCAAACAATTAAACATCCGTGCTGATTAGCAACCCCCAACAGCTGTGGCACAGAGACCGAGAGCCGCCCTGCCCACTCTCTCTCTCTGCAGCCAACGCAAAACCACACACACCCTACCACACTGCAATTTAACCACTTGTGAATTGTTTGATTACAAATTTAAAATCATGAATTACAGAGTCAAATCCAGACAAAAAATGTCTTTATCCCAAACATTATGGAGGCCACTGTAACTTCTCAGGTTTTCAGAGGTGATGAGGACAGCTCTTCTTCAGGGTAAATATTGTCTTCATATGTTGTATTGTACATTTTAAATGTAGATATTTTGTTATTTAATGTGCCAAATTCATTAAATAATAAGTTCAGTTACAAATTCTGTGTGGTTTACAAATTCTAGTTTTCTTCCCCTCCCTGTAGCCCATCCACTTACCCATTAGACTTCAGGAAGCTCTAATTGTGTCTACAGACAGAGAGCTGCTCCAAGTCTTCAGGGTCATTTGGGGCCCATGTGGTGAACGGTTAAAAAATCAAGTCTTCAGAAATATACACAATGCTTCAAAGCATGCATCCAATATAAATGAAAAGGTGTGTGTCCGCAGGACTCTTTCAAGTTTAATAGAAAGGAGTTCTTAGCTTCTTAGACCCTCTTTGAGGGCTAATCCTGTGGGTTTGAGAGGTCATTGCAGACGTTCTAAACACAGTTCAGAAACATTATGCAACACCTTGCTTGTAAAAAAAACAATGTCTGTCTCTCATTTTATATTCTCCTGTCAGAACACAGCCTTACCTGTAGGAACTAATAAATAATATATATAAAATTATGGAAATAAAAATGTTGATGCCTTCACTGCCCTGTGTACGATGTGAGTGTATAGTTTTTGTAGTAATCATTGATGGAAATACAATGCTGTTTACCCATTCATTCTGCACAAAAAGATTTAGTTTTTGTCATTCTGTTGGGTAATATATTTTCACATAATTCTGTTTCTAAAGACTTAGACAACAGAGATGAAACAATGTAGAAATGCTTTGAAAAGACCATTATTTATTTTTTTACATTTCAGAAGGTAAAATCATATTTTGACTTGTTTGCTATCTCTGATGTAGAACTGAAAGCTTTTTACTCAATTTGTTGACCTTGGTAGCTCAATAATGTTAGCCAGTGTCAATACCAATTTTATGTTTGGAAAAGTGAAATAGAAAAAGAAATACTGTACATGACTATTGTAATTTTATTATTAATGTGTGACAATTACCCAATAATTACACATCAGCTAAAACCGCCCTTTTAAAAAAATTGAATGTGCAGGTACTGAACAAAAAATGGAAACACCGAGGTATTACTTAGGTTGTGGGCCCCCATGTGTGTTCAGTACAGCTTGTATGCACTAAGGCATAGAGCCCTCAAGCATGCAAAACTGTGCATACAGCTTCCACAAGAAAGGCAATCAACTCGTGTTCAGTTCATGGAAATGGAAATACTCTGTCTCAGGTGTCATTCCAGGATAAATGCAGGTTTGGGCTCAGATTTTGGTGATGTCTGTGAGTGTCATGCCCCCCAGACCACTAGGCATCTATTCATGTTCTGTGCTCTGGGTGGCAGTGTAGTATAATGGGTAAGGAGTTGGTCTGCTAACCTACGGGTCACAGGTTCGATTCCCCAGTTGGGCACTGCCATTGTATCCTTGAGCAAGGTACTTAATCTGCAGTGCTTCAGTATATATCCAGCTGTATAAGTGGATACAATGTAAATTCTATGTAAAGTCAGTCGCTCTGGATAAGAGCATAATGTAATGTAAAAAGGGGGCATTCTCACATTGAAAGATATCACAGGAAAACTTTAACATGGGGCCAAGAGGATCACAAAGTAGGATAAAATAACAATTGCTTTTTAACCATGCTAGAAAAAAACTTCATTGCACCCCAACCAGAACCCTGTTAGCACACTATTGGGTTTCCCTTTCTTGCTCACTACCTCTGTATTTATCATCAAAAAAAACCATTCTGTATACCATGAACTTGGTACATGTGTGCAGAGAACTCCACCCATCAGATGGTGGCACTGGTGTGCAGAGTAAGACAATAGAAGTTATTTTCAAGAGGTGTTTTCAAATTGGTTATCATTTCAGATTGGCTGAAAAGAATGTGCTCTCTTTACTTTCATAAGGAAGCAATATTGTTGCAAGTTTATATTAGCATTACACTTGTATAATGTTCACTTATTTTCTTTTCTTTTTAGAATTACTGTATATGTCAGCAGTTCCAAAATGTGGACAGTGAAAGAGTCTCAGACTGTTTTCAGTTCAGTTTCAGTTCTAGACTTTTAGAAAAAATTGTCTGGATTACACATCCTTGGCAATCCTTGGTGATCATTTTAATTAGTAGCTGCACTAATTATGTGATTTATAGAGATCCATGATATAATTAAATCTTTACCAATGCTTCCAAGTAATAGTATATAAATACCCATTTGTATTGCAGCTGGCCATGGGTTTTGGTTAAAGATGTGCAAAATTAAAGTTTAAAAAGTTCCACCTGGAATGAAAATTATTCATTTCTGATGGAGTTATGTCATATTAGTCTGAATATGTTTGTGTTAATATATAATGATACCTTAATCAAGCTGGTGCAATATTTTTTAAATCTTATTAATCTGTAATTTTGAGTTACTTCACCTAAATATATTCTATTTTACTTGGAGTAAAATGTGGATGGAGAATGGAAATGTATTTCGCCTAGGCAGAATTCAGTTCCAATGGCCGACCTAGCGGGAGTCTTTTCTACTTCAACTGAAATGTGAACACATTTCTTTTCATTATCCCTAAGGAGGTTTAGACCTACAGATAATAAGATCCATAAACCTTCTTGGTCATCCCATACTCCAAATCCCCCTTTCCCAGCCGTCCCATACACGTGTTAATCTTTCTCGTGCTGGTACTGGTGCTCCTGTGCGTCATGCTGCCACGCCCCTGCTGTCTCCACTCCCACCGTCACATCAGATCAAATACACCTGTCACAAGCTGTTGACGATAACGCGGTAAGCGTTCTTTAACGTGAGTATTTACAATGCTGAACAGCTTCTCGTTGAAGTCTTTAACAGAAAATATTTTAAATGGGGGCATGTGCCGATTTTTCAGGGGAAATTATATGGGTCTTGGGAGTGGGAGAGATGGGGTACTGGAGAAAGTTATGTGGTCAGAGTGAATGTCCTTGCCCCCTAATTTATGTGGAACTTAGCTAGTACGTCATTTTAACATGTAGGCGGGGGCTCTCCAGCTCAAGACAGGGGCGGAGCTGAGGCTGCGCTGCAGAAGACCGCACGCAGTCAGATTCACACACAAGACAGTTCCCTCTCATAAAACAAACACACGCACCGCGCTGTCTGGAAGCGTCCTCCCCGTATCCATCTCCCTCCGTTTCGCCGCAGGACGTTTCTGCGGTTATTGCGTATGCACGTTTGCCCTGTTCTCCTGGCCAGAAGGAACTGTCTGCGTCGCGTCAGGTTTTGTCTTCCTGCCCGCCTCCTCTGTACCCGCTGCTGCTGATTGACATTCCTGCAGATCAAAGATTGCTTCCATTTGCTGTTATGGAAACTCGCAGCTGCGGCAGTTGCGCTGGCTTGCTGTGAAACGGTAAAGTGGATGGGAGAGAACAGACCATGACTCTGGAGCGGTCCTCGTGAAGAATGGGGATACATATGCAATCATGGCCAGATCAGCAAACGGCAGAGCCACTGATGGGGACTCTCGGGTGTCAGCCCCGCCGGACCGGGCCGAGGTCCGGGACTTGTCCGACCCAAGGGAGCTGTCTTTAGAAGAAGTGCTGAAATCCTACGAGCAGCCCATTAACGAAGAGCAGGCGTGGGCGGTGTGTTACCAATGCTGCAGCGGGCTGTGCGAGCCGCTCCTGGCGGCGGAGACCAGATTCTCCCGAGTGAAGGATCCGTCCTCTATCCTCTTGTACAGAGATGGGACAGTGTCCTTGCAGAAAGAGCCAAGCACCAACAATGGTAGGAGTGAATTCGTTTGCCTTTTATCAGCAAATTCTAGAAAAATGATCCCAAGAAGAACTTTACAGCACTTGGGGCATCAGTGTTGGGCTACATTCGTCAGAATATAGGCTTTGACATTGTTAAATATGCTGATTCATTTTTAACAGTTGGTCTAACTCCGGACTCCCCGTGGATAAATATGGCTTGGAATATGCCGGTAAATGATCAATTATTCATACAGCGCAGTTGTCACTGGCAGCTGGGCGCAAGCTTGACAGGGAATAGGCATTTTTTCTAGCACTAACGGCTACCCCGTCTCTCAGATGAAATAAAACCGATAACAGCGCGGTCGGCCAATCCCAATGCACCACCGGTTTGAAACATTGTCTGCGTATCAATAAAAATACCAGCGCAATGGACTGCGGACCCGGAACAGTTCAGGGGAAGTTAGTATTGTTGTTGGCAGCCAGTGCGCTCTTACCGGCCTACATTTATGATGTTTATCTTATCACGGGGGCCTGCGGTTATAATGAAGTACGGTACTTCAGTAAATTAACTGTAAAAGACCCACACACATACAAACACGCATATACACCGTAGGCTACGTAAGAAAACAAATATGAAATATGAAATTTCAGCGTTGCTCTGTTTCATGCTTTGACCACATTGGCACGTTACTCTGACACGTTTGTCAACATTGAGAAGTAGGCTACATTTCCAATATAATGTGATATTTCTGATAGTCTTATACACATGGATATTTAATGTTGCAAATACTCCTCGGAGTAAAAGGAAATGGTTTCCTCTGAACCCTGCAGTAAATATTTTGGATTACTGTTAGCATGTTGAGTTGACAAACATGCCTGTTAAAATGCGACGTGGAAGTAATGTGTTGCTAACACACCATTTTTCACCTTTCATGGGCCAAATTATTCTTTTATTTATTAACCTTCTTGTATTTTGTGTTTTAGGTTCTAACCGCTCAGGTTTTATGTTGCTTGTGTTCATTTTTGTCCCCGTCCTTCCCTGTAAGCTTTGTGTTGAGCCTTGTCCAGGAAAACTGTCCGTCTTCAAGATTTTCAGGGGGATCTTTAGGCTGTCCATTAGACTCAAATTTCCCTCCAACCAGTTTATTAGCTTTAGCAGAAACAGAAACGGAACGTCTGCTTAGATTGTATCCTGCCATGGTGGATATGTGTGAATACATATTTGCACCGTTTAAGGTTAAATGTACGCTCTTGCATATTACTCTTCATTTCTTTGCCTCACCTCACCTTTGCATTATCAAAACAAACCCATCAATGTCTAGAGTTAAACATCATATTATTTAGGTTTAGTATATGTACTACATTTGTTTCCAGTTTCCAGAAATTTTACTATAATACCAATAAGCACATTGTTGCGATTATTATAAGCACAAACATCTACAACTTATGATATATTAATGAGTATAACTTACTATAACTGTCGTGATATAATGATGCTGCTGCTTGTGTGTAAGAGAGGAGGAAAAAACTGAGCCTGCTATACGCATAAAAATAGGTGGCCGGAGAGGACCTTGTGGACATGCTTCTTCAATGGCATGCCAAGTTTAAAGGGATTTAGGGCACCTTTGAAAATGGTTACATTTCTGTGTGCTGTGGCTGAACACATGGTCTTGTGATCAGAAGCTAGATATCTATCTTCAGTGCCGCTGGGCAGTTGACTCTAATGCAGAAGTAAGCTCTTGCAGAAATTGACTTTGCCTGTTAAAAATGTTAATCGAAAGATAGATTTCATAGATTTTTCATACCACTTTTGTGAAAAAGGCACTGTGAGCACTGAGATATAGGAAATTGCTTCTTGCGCCTAATTGGCTCCTGGGGGCCCTGTTTCAGAAGCAAACTTTTCCTTCATGGTTTGGAATGCACTATATGGATTATGTGTGGCTGTAGTTATTCACTGGTTATTTAGATTGTGTTTCAGGGACATTTAAGAACAATAAAAAAACATTAAATGTGATTAAGTGAGCTAGGTATAGTGAACAACATTGGACAGAATCATGGAATAACTTTCAGTAGGCCTATGTTTAATTGCCTTTCTCTCAGAAGGGGAAACCTGTATGATTATAATAATTGGACAATATACCAACTGGGCTACCGTTTGTACATCTTCTGAGTTAAGAATTTTTCCTTCACATTTAGATAAGAATAGTTTGTCTTTTGTTTTTTGACTTTCTGAAATTTAGAATTTCTATAAAATATGCATTTAAATAAATAAATAAACAAACAAATAAATAAATATGAGACAGCATTAATGCAGGATTCTTTTTTAATGCAGAAAAAAATGTTATTCAGTTTTCAGTTGAGAATTGTCTAACAATTTAGTGTAGCATACAAATGGCTGGGTATCTTGCTTAGGCCTACATAACACACATCACCCTTTGCAACAGCAACAATGTTGATTGACAAGCTACAGTACACTTTTTGGTTTTGTCTGTGGATATGCACACAAACACCCAGATGAAAGACAACACCTGTAGGAGAGCTAGCTATCTAGGTAGGGTACAGAATTATGGGGACTAATATTGGCTGATAAATAGTATAAACCTTCCACAAATAAAAACAAATATTTTTTCATAACTTACAAACAAAATTATTTGTTCACAAATTATTACAGTGTGCAGTTACATTCATGTGAACCAGTAGCAATATTTGTGATTCTCATTTTATTTGAAGATGGTTCTCATACTATTTATTTATTTATGAGACAATAATACCCCTATATTGAATACTTGCCAACAAACCAATTTAGACCTTATTTAACTATCCAGAATGTAGGCTCTCACATCACTTCCATCATGTTACACTGTTATCACGTAGCGCTAATGCACGACTAGAGACTACCTTACTTCACTACTCTCTCATTCCGGAAATAGAAGTGACAGCTACAGTAACTAACGTGACTAGCTAGCTACACCATGGACTCCCCAGTCTGGCAATTCTATAGTGTAAAATGTGAAAAAACTGTATAGCTACTTCAGCATGCTTTATTGATCAAATATAGCCCAATTAGTTGTAAAAATAGCCTTGAACATAGGCCTACAATTTCTTCTACAATTTTTCCACACTTTTTGAATTGTTTTCAAGAAAAAACATAGTTGCTATCTGTCTTCTTGTTTATTAATAGCATCAGTTTGTTGAAAATGCAGCTGAAGTTGGTCAAAAATGAATATTTTTTTGTGGCCAGAATTTTGAATATAGCACATTTCTGAAAGTTTGCACGGCTTATGAATAATGGAAATAATCATCTTTATAACTTTGAGCAAATAACAGTATTGGAAAATGTTTTATGTTTTGCCATTGAGTTATGTGTCCCTCTGTCTGTGCAGCTGTAGACAGAAGGAACTTCTTACTTTCCTCAAAGTAAATGGTTATTCTGTATTTGTTACATTTCTGGAGAACATTAATGTATGCCTCATCCTGGCCTGTCTCACTGTGATCTCACACTCCATTTTCTATTGGACTGCATTCCTCTGTTTCATTGGACATTGTGATCAAAACAAGGTCAGCCAATGTATCATATTTCAGCACGGAATAGATATATTACGATGTGTGAGTGTATGTGCATATGAGTGTATATTGTGAATTAATCAAAGTAGCCTTCAAAGCCACTAGAATATTGTGTTTACAAAAATGCAACTACTTATTTTTATTTTTTTGCCATCATGGCAAGATGCATTGTTTTTATTTTAAAGTAGATATACAATAACAACAGCAATGTGGATTCCGAACAGCAGTGGCACAAAAAAGCATAAATGTATGAATAATAAATGGATTGTTATTATTGTTGGGATAATAATTTATAGTAATAATTTAAGTAGCATACCTATGTCCTATGAACACACAGCTTGCTAATGTTCTAATAGCAATATCACAACAGTGCTCACCATGTACAACAATGACTCATAAGTGCGCCGTTACTGTGAATAATATAACCACGCTCACTCTAACATTGGTCTTAATGAGTTGCATTATACTACACTGGATGCCACTTAGGGATGGATATATCCGATAATATCTGCCAGACCGAGGCCATTTCTGATTGTATTGTTAAATTGACGTTGTATGTCAGAGTCCCTTAATATCGATGCACTGTGATAATCTACGTGTTTGTACTCACCTGGTTCATTACTCTTACACTGAACAGATGGTTTCTGATGCAGTTCACACGAGGTCAGGTCATGCGTAAAACTGCAAGCAGATGAGCACACCTTCAAGGTGCGAAAAAGTGGCATTTGGGTGTACGCAGATGGCGGCGTACCCCCCCTCTCTCTCTCTCTCTCTCTCTCTCTCTCTCAGGTTTTAACTCTCGCCCCCGCCAGGCTTTTAGTTTCCACGGCAACAGCGGCAGTCCATCTCAAGGAAGTAAAGTGCGATAGGCCTTTGGGGGAAACGTTCCCGTGCCTGTCAGGACAATGCAGCCTGAAATCTCAGCCGACACCCGGAGAGGTGGACTGGGAAGGAGGCAGTCCGGCTCTTTCCAGGGGCGTGAAAGAGCGCGGCCTGCGCGCTTTGCTACCGGTCCGGCAGGTTCTGGGCCTTTCCGCAAGCCCAGCTGTGTTTTTGTCAGGGCCTGAAAGCGAGAGGGGATCATCTTTCACTACCAAAGCGCTGCAGTTCAGTGATTGTGTGACACCCTGCTTTGTCTGTGTGGCATTGTTCCCTGAATCACAGGCCATGTATAACTTTGACCCACCTGCAATCTAGAGTTCTCTGTGTAATAAGTTCAGCTCTGCACTGTTTACTGATCATGCGCTTGGGCCCTGAGGCAGGGTTGTTGTCCTTTGAACTTTGAACTCTTAATTTATCAGAGGGAAGTATTATTACATCAAAATAAAAAAAAAAAAACATCCCCAAAAGTCTTATCTGTGTGTGTGAAAGCAAAGGTAAGATGTTGGGTTGAGAGACGGCAAAGATGTGCATAACTGCCTCTTCTGTGGGGTTAATGGAGGCTTTAGTTTTATAGGAATGTACAGTGCTGGGCTGACGCTCTGAATTGCCTGTTAAACTTGAAGGGTGTGCCCTGCTAATAAACCAATTGTCAGTTACTGTTTGTGACGAACCATTATCTCATGTAGCTGGGGCAACAATTGGAGGTGACGATTCTAGCCAACTCACCCTCTGACCTACCGTATATTGCTAAAACTGGTTACAGGCGGCTGCGCTAACCACTGCACTAAAGATTAACTCACTGTTAGCGGAGCGGTTAGGCAGCCTCAGGTGTGCACAGCATACAGTGCTATAGTATTGCAGGTCACCAAACTCACAGATTGAATCTTCCCTTTCCAGACACTCTAGAAAATAGCTGGGCAAGAACTGCTGTGTTTGTTTCAGGATTCCATGCTAGCTTCTGCTGTTAATTGCTTAGTCTGTCCTTTATGTGATATGATTTTATAGCTACATTTCTTGATAAGTAATTGAACGACAGCTGAAGACTTCCTGTGTACCTATGTGAAATGTTTAACGGAGATCTAATCTACAAGTGAACCTACATTAGTATTCTACAGCCAGTTAGCTAATTCAAACAAAATCCTGCATACAGTTTTCCCCTCTAGGAATGGCATCTGGGGTCATGATTAGTGGATGCTGTACTCTGGTCCTCATGTTGCCTTCGGCTCATTGTTTTTGTTTTTTTTATTGGTCAAAATCTATACGGGCAAAGAGGGGCTTGCATTCAAAACTCTGGCAATCGATGCATCGTAAGTGCTCAGAGTGCAAGCCAATTTGCTACCGGCTAAGGACAGATCTGGGACTGGACCCGCTGTGGGGAGCAAGGAGCGATAGAGCAGTTTGGAGTGCAGCCATTATCTGCAGGAAAACCCTGCCGCCCGTTCAGTTGTGCTGTGCGGGATCAATGCAGTAAAGCGGTTTGTGCAAAGCTTGATCACTGCAGTAAAAAGGTTCGGGCATCGAGACCGCAGAGACAGACGAGCAATCGGATTTCTCTGCGGGTGGGGTTACAGATGTCTGCACCGAGGGTGGAGTTGCGGAAGTGTGCGCTGCTGATGGGATCACGTTCGCCGAGTGGCTGGATGGCTACCAGAGACGCAGTGCGATTTGGGGTGGAAATGGCAGCACTCGGGCCCAGACAGGGCAGCCATGGAAAGGCTAAGAATTCTCACACGGTCCTCTAGTATCCCAACGTACATTGTGTTGTGCCGCTCCGATGGTCATCGATCATTGTTGTTTCTTCTCTTCCCCAGACGACGACAGGAGGCCTCACCCACTTCCTGTGCCAGAACGTCAGGTAAATTTATGTTACCCCCCAGAAAGATGCATTTGTACCACTTAATTCCCCCCCCACCCCCACTCCACACTGGCAATACACAAACTTCTATGTGTGAATAGAAAGACAGTATCCATGTAAACAGAAAGTTATATGAATTACTAACACACTTTGCACATCCCTCTTTATAAAATAAAAGTGGAGGATTGGGGTTTTGTTTCTCCCTTTTAATGTATTTCTCTAACATTTATAAACTAACATTCCCCTCGTCTGACAGATGGTGCAGTCCCTGGGCGTGGCTATCTACCGTGCACTAGACTGGGGACTGGATGAGAGTGAGGAGCGGGAGCTGAGCCCCCAGCTGGAGCGGCTCATTGAGCGCATGGCTGGGGGGGAGGCTGGCAACGGCACCGCAGACGAGGGTTACAGCGGCCAGGAGGAAGAGGAGGAGGAAGATGAGGAAGAAGGAGCGCTGCGTGCGGTGTGCTCGTTCCGTCAGGTGATGGCGCTATGCGCCTCCCGCCTGGCCAACCCAGCGATGGCCCTGGAGCACTACCAGGCCGTCTGCCGTGCCCTCTTCGTGGAGACCCTGGAACTGCAGACCTTCCTCGCCAAGATTCGAGATGCCAAAGAGGTATGTGTGTGTGTGTGTGTGTGTGTGTGTGCGCGTGCTTGTGCGCGTGCAGTAAATTTTTTCTTGAGGTTTACTGGAGAAGATTCAAGAGCCTGGAGTGAAACGAAGACAGTATTTCCAAGTGTAACAAACACTTCCCCGTGTGTCAGACGCGTTTGCCCCAAAGATATAGGCATTTGGTGCAAAATGAGTGTGAGACAAGGTGTGAATGTCTGGGGGAAAAAGTTGATTCTTCTCTTATTTCAGCCCTTTGGATCATGCTGCTGTACACCAATTGCAGCCTTATATGCCTGTCTACAAATTTACCAGCTCATTAGAGAGGAACTACCAATCAGAGCCTCTGTTTAAAGGAAGGCTATTAATGAGCACTTCTGGCAGCAAGTTATGTATTCTTATTTTAGCCCTCCAAATTAAAAAATGAATAACTGAATAATTTTTGGATATCCTGAGTGGCAAGTACTCATTAGCCTACCTGAAAATAGTCTCTTAGCAGTTGCTCTCTAATTAGCTTTTACACATGTGGTGACAGTGTAGAGTTAGGTATATAAAACTGCCATCTATGTCCAGCTCTGTTTCTCTGAAAAAAGCAATATGCCAAAATGTTTGCAACGTTCAGCTACATCTTAACTGAAAAGGTTGTGTGCAGCCCTTTCCTGAAGGTTGTTTATGTCTAGAGGAGGTAACGTGTGGTGTAGTTTCGGTGTTGGATTTTCTGGGTCATTGAAGGGAGCAGAGGGTGGGGCACAGCGAGTCATTGTCCCTGTGAGCTCATCGCATGAGAACCAGAGCAGTCTGGAATGCTGTTTGATACTGGATACAAGTTGGGTAACAGTGGACAGGGCTTCACCTAATCTGAAAACCTGCAGTTTATACTCTGATTCCCATCATGCATTAGTCACCCCCTTCCTCCTGCCTCCATGTATCATTTGCCATGTACTGTGTATAAGACCTGTGACCCCCCCCCCCCCCCCCCCTCCGCATACTTGATACTTGTTCCGCAGTGCGAAACGGGATGAACAATGCCCCCTTGTGACCTCCCGTTGTATCACATGGAGTCAATGGAAAAAAGTTCATCTGGCCATTACACACCAGTTTACACAACTGGTGCTCAAAAATCACAGCCATTTCGACCAGTGATAATGATCAATAATCGCAGTGGCAGTGATTTGTGTTAACGAGTGTTTTTGATCAGTGTTTTGATTAGTGTGGGTGTTATTGATCTGTATAGTGTTTTTGACGATTGGTGATCGGTGTCTTTGATAGGTGTCTTTGATGGGTGTCTTTGATCTGTGTCTTTGATGTGTCTTTGAAGATGCTGAAGAAGATCCGAACTGAGGAGCCGCTGGAGGACAGGTGCACTGCTGAACTGGACGCCCTGAAACACACAGACTGGGTGAGAGATCCAGAGTCATGGGGGCCGTGCTCACAGACAACACAGTGGGGACTGATGGCTGTGCTTTTGGGGTTGGGGGGAAGTGGGTGTTGGCACACATCTAGGTACTTTCAGATAGTGTCCATGTGTGGGTGCATATGATACAGGGTGTGTGTTGGGTGATTACATTACATTACAGGCATTTAGCAGACGCTACTCCAGAGCAACTTCCACATAGCATTTCATTGTATCCATTTATACAGCTGCATATATTGAAGCAGTGAAGTTTAAGGGTACAACGGCAGTGTCCTACCCAGGAATTGAACCTGTGACCTTCAGGTTACAAGACCAGTTCCTTGCCCATTATACAACACTCCTGCCCAATGTTGGGTGATGTAGGGTGTCTGCTTGTGCTTGCGTGCGTGTGTGTGGTTGATACGGTATGTCCGTGTTGCTGCAGGCCCGTCTCTGGGTGCAGTTGATGAGAGAGCTCAGGCAGGGGGTGAAGCTAAAGAAGGTCCAGGAGCAGCAGTTTGACCCCCTCCCCACAGAGTTCCGCCTCACGCCCTTTGAGATGCTCATGCAGGATATCCGCGCCCGCAAGTACCAGCTGCGCAAGGTCATGGTGAGCCAAGCCAAGTCGAGCCAAACTGGCCTAGGGCACAGCACTGAGCCATATTCACTGTGTAGTATTTCCCCTACATGTCAGCCTCTGTTTTGCATGTTCTCTTCCCACCAATTAGTTTATTGTTCTACTAATGTTTGATGAAACACATTGGGCTATTAGCACCACAGACATCAAGTGTTCATTACACCTGAGCTTGCTGCAAGTCTGCTCTCATTTTACCCCAGCACCCTCATGACAAGGTGCTGACTTGTTACTTATGTCTCTTTTCCCACTGTAGATACTAGTTCACAATCTTTGATATTTACGAGCATAACAAAGTTGTACACGCACTGCAGAACCCTTTACATCACCGGAATGAACAAGCCAATGTAAAATGTCTGAGTGGATAGGTCACTGCCATCTGTGGATTTTTCTCTCTATTTCTCTTTCTTTCTCTCTCTCACATTGTTTCTTGCTCTCTGTTTTTCTGCCTGATTTTGTGTCTTTCACGCTGTCTGTTTTTCTCTGGCTGTTTTATCTCTCTGTTCTTTCTTTTCTCCCTCCCCTTCTCCATCTCCCTCGCTCTGTCTCTCTTTGCTCCCCCTTTCAGGTGGATGGTGATATCCCCACGAGGGTAAAGCAAGACGCCCACGAGCTTATTTTGGACTTCATCAGGTCACGCCCTCCACTCAAACCTGTGAGGCCCCCATCCCCCCTCCATTTCACCCCCTCATTTCACCCTTCCACCATCAGATCTTACAAACCTCATGAATCCCTCCACATTAAAACATCAACTTGTTTTAGGCATGCTGCCACACCCTAACACCAAATTTCCCAAACTCTGAGGCCAAGACTCATTTAATTGTACAATTTCAAGAAAAGTAGTCTGTTAAAATGTGTTAAAACCACAACAATGTTGTAACAAGTACAGTTCTAGTATAACACACAGTACTGGTATATTTAATAAGTGCAGTGTGTATTATAAGGAAGTTTTTTCAAATGCATCTCACATGCAGTGTTTTGAGTGTCATTGTTTGGTGTGTTCAGTGTGTGTTAGGTGCAGTCTGTGTTTGGTGTGTCAGTATTTTTCTCAGTGTAGCAGCATTCTCAGTGTGTTAGTCTATCTGTGTGTTCAGTGCCATAGGTTCTCTGTGTGTGCAGTGTAGCAGTGCTCAGTTCTCACTCCGTTTGTTTGGTGCGTTCAGAACAGCAGCGTGTTCAGTTTGTCCGTGTGCTCCTAGGTGTCAGAGCGGAGTCTCCGCCCCCCTCTGCAGGAGCAGCAGTCCCTGCACGAGCGCATCCTGGCGGAGATCAAGCAGGAGCACCAGCTGAGGCCTGTGGAGCCGCCCAGCTCCAAGAGAAGTGCGTCACTGGCTGTCAATCACTGTCTCTCACAGTCACTCACTTAATTAATTAGTCAGTCACAATCACTGTCAATCACAGTCTCTCACTGTCACTTACTCAATTAGTCAGTCACAGTCACTATCAATCACAGTCTCTCACTGTCACTTACTCAATTAGTCAGTCACAATCACTGTCAATCACAGTCTCTTACTGTCACTTAATTAAGCAGTCACAGTCACTATCAATCACAGTCTCTCACTGTCACTTACTTTATTACTGTTAGGTAGGGTCATTTTGACCCTACACAAAAAACAAAATCACAGTCACTCACTCAATTAGTCAGTCACAGTCACTATCAATCACAGTCTCTCACTGTGACTTACTCAATTAAGCAGTCACAGTCACTATCAATCACTGTCTCTCACTGTCACTTACTCAATTAGTCAGTCACAATCACTGTCAATCACAGTCTCTCACTGTCACTTACTCAATTAAGCAGTCACAGTCACTATCAATCACTGTCTCCCACTGTCACTTACTTAATTAGTCAGTCACAATCACTGTCAATCACAGTCTCTTACTGTCACTTAATTAAGCAGTCACAGTCACTATCAATCACAGTCTCTCACTGTCACTTACTTAAGTAGTCAGTCACAATCACTATCAATCACTGTCTCTCACTGTCACTTACTTTATTACTATTAGGTAGGGTCATTTTGACCCTACACAAAAAACAAAATGTATTTTTTTGTGGTTGATTCTGGTGGCTCTGTCCCATTCAGGTTTTAAATTTATAGATAAATATTTATGAATAAAAGGCTAGACATTAAGAAGGGGACACACAAGTGTCAATTTTTTTTCTATTACAATAATTTTGTGTCAGTTTAAACTGTTGCGGTAAATTTGAAACATTCTTAAACATTAAAGGCATTGAAGGATGATTTGTCCTCTTAATGCCTCATTATGTCAAAAGAAGCTAAAAATGCCTTGAAGAATAGATCCCTGATAGGTCCTGTATTCAGATCCCTGGCTTTCACACACTTGTGTAATACACAAAATGATATAATTTGTTTAGAATGAGCTTGTAATTGATTACAGCTATAGAATGACGGGTTAAACCAGCTGGGTCCTAATTGCTGGAAATGTGGACATCTGCTCACAGGCGCTTAACTGTTTGTGGAAAATGGAGAGTTCAAAGACAAAGCAAATGGCATCGAGCCAAACCGTAATTGTGTTCATACGTTTTACTGAGAAAATTTATGGAACAACCTAAGCACATGTTTTGAACACCGTTAAATGAAATTAGCTGGAATAACAAGCAGCATAGCCAGTGGACCAGCGCTGAGTTTGAAATCACTGTGATACTGTAGCTTATGCAGTGTGTGTTTGCGTGCAGTACAATGCTTGGAAATAATGTGTAGCGTGCTGTGAGAGTAACTGTTAGCTATTTCTCCCATTTTAGCATTCGGCTCTCTGCCATGTCTGCTCCACACCTGCCCGTGTGATGTGAAGTCCACTTCCTGTATTGACTTGTCAATCATGGATACTGGTGCCCGCCCCCCTTCCCGTCCTCGGGTTTTACTCAAAGCTCCAACTCTAGCCGAAATGGAAGAGATGAATATATTTGAGGTAAGGGGGAAATAGTGTGCTCCAGTCTCAGCAAATTAGACCTTGAAATATTAAGCACATAGAATAAAGACCAGAGCCTGTCTTCACAAAACCTCTGAGCGAGAGTGATGCTGTAGGATCACTTTTACCTTATAGCTCATAATCAATGAGTCATCAACTGTAGAGGTCTTCCTTGGCCTTTAAAATAGGAAACACCCAAGAAGCCTTTTGGCCCAGACTTTATGGGGGGGGGGGGGGGGGGGGGGGTTTGGCTATGTATAAAAATCCTGCAATTTCTGCATGGTGAAACCAAAATGTATAAGAATACTCTTAAATAAAAACTTGCCACATGTCAATCATTTCATTACAAATCTAAAATTGTGGAGTACAGCGCCAAATCAAAAAAAAAAAAGTTTGTGCCCAAACATTTGGAAACTCTACTGTATGTTTATATATACCTGAGAAGAGAATGATTTACTCTCGTTATAATTTTAACGGTCTCAATGACCTTCTCTCAGCTCTTCTTCCTTGTGGCTTGATTTGACAGGAGGAAGAGTCCCCGGACAGCATGGACCTCCGGCGGGTGGAGAGCTCTCCCACCCCTCTGAAGAGAGACCGGTCCTTCTCGGAGCACGACCTGGCCGAGCTGAGGGGAGAGCTGCTGCCCTCGCTGTCGGAGTCGGCCCAGCTGGGCGGAGCCGTTGTGCGGAGGGCCGAGCGCCCGCGAGCGCGCACCCTGGGAGGGGCGGGGCCACCCCCACTGCACAGAGGTCAGTCCGCCCAGAGCTTCCAACGACGATGCATCGGCGCTCTTCACCTGCCGGCCACTAGGGGAGCTATTGTGTATCACATCGATCAGACTATATGTGGCGGCGCCTGTGCGAAAACAAAATCCATTGCACTCGGCTCCTTCAGGATTTGGATGTTACCCTGGTCTACCACCAGGGGGAGCTGAAATGCTGCCCACCACAGCTGATGTTTCTGTGGAAGAAAGTCTTGGCTCTGGTTGTCACCCACCCACTCTCCTCCTCTTTGTGTGCAGCCTCTCTCCCAGTGCAAGGCTGGATGCCCCCCTCACCAGGGCTCCTCTGTGCCCCACGGGGCTCCCTCAGTGCTGTGGATGAGAGGGTAGAAGTGAAGGAGGTTGGGTCTCCAAACCAGGAGAGCTATAAACCCCAATGGATGGTTGGTATAACTGAAAATTTCTCTATACTGATGTCCTAACCACTCTCCACACTGATAACCTGACCACTCTCCACATTGATATTCTAACCACTCTCCGCACTGATAACCTGACCACACTCCACACTTCTTGTGTTATTATTGATAATGCTACCCTTAAGAATATATTCCCCACCTTCATTGCTCCTCTTTTTTTGTGAAGGAGGAGTTCAGTCACCCTGTGGAGAGTCTGGCCCTAACAGTAGATGAGGTCATCAATGTGCGCCGTGTGTTGGTGAAGGCCGAAATGGAGAAGTTCCTGCAAAGTAAAGATCTGTACAACAACCTGCGGAAGGGCAAGGTGTGAGCTTTGACATCACATCCTGTGACATACACCCTCCCTAAAACACTGATAGCTCCTGAATGCATCCCAATGTTATCCTTGTTCCCTCCCCTCATTTATTTCTTTTTCTACTTCAAGAAATATCTAAAGGAGAGGTGCAAGATTCAGGTTCAGAAAGTAACAGTCCTCCCCAGTATTTTGTTCCAAGCACCTGGATTTGCTAATTACCACAATTCTACTGTCAAGAAAAACTAATTAGAGATATCAGCTGGCTGAATTCATGGGTGGAAGAAACACATGGCAGGACTTGAAGGTTCTGACCCCTGGACTTTCCACCTCTGGTCAGAAGTAGAAGGTTGGAGATGGGGGTAGAAACAGATGAAAATGGGGGAAAGGTCTTTTAATTCATTATAATTATGCACACCAATATTCTAGTGGGGACAGAGACCAATAACAAGGGGGGAAAACATCTGTCAGTATGGCACATGATAGCTTTGAGCAGTGGATAGATGTCATCCACAGTTTGATTGATTTTTTTCTGGATATACTCAAGTTACAAGCATGTAATCAATGTAGGGACAGCCCTCTCTATTGATTACATGTTTCAGACCTAGCCATATAACTCCCACCTGAACCTTGCAAAATGAGTTGGGGCAGTCGGTATTATGCTGTACTATAACATTTCCAGTACCTCAATTTCTATTCCATGTGTGGACCTGGAGACATCTCATCAAATTCTGCTGTACTGGCAAAGCTCAGGGAGTTGTTGAACGATGGGGTTTAGGTGCACAGCCCACGTCAGTTATGCAACAAGGAAGTTTGGATGCAGCATGTGACGGTGTAGGACCACTCTTTTCAGTCAATGAGTGGAAGTTGACTTATGAATGTTGACGACTGAGGATGTGTAATGTGATAACTGTCTAACGCGTGCAATTATACAAGGCTCTACTGACCTCATCCTGAGTGATGAATTGAACTGCAGATGAAAACTGCTTTGGGAAAAATGGTGACCCTAGTTATAATGCTCCACAGTCACTGAACGCCATACAAAAACAAATTAAGCAAGAGAATCTGGTATCACTACTTCTGTTCAACAGCATAAATGCCTCGCATGTATAGCTGCGACTGATTTTTTACATTTTTAATTGTATTTGTACAAAGAGTTTCATATGTTAAGTGCCTTGTCATCAGCGTGCTCTGCTGCTTTCTTGCCAATACTCTCTTGTCAGTTATCTCCTGTCAGCCTACTTTTTGAAATTATTATAATCTCAAGAGTCTTTGGTTAAATAAAGGCTAACAAAAAATAGCACGAGGAAACAAGTGGGCACAGAGATATGTTGGAAGGAAATGAGATTGCCTACACACTCATGCTTCACTTCACTTTATGCTGGTAAGAAATAGCCTTGATACAGGTTAGATTGAAGGCAGGAGGTCCCATGACATCACAAAGCATGTTTCCGTGGAACATGTGTGTCCTTCGTGGAACTGTTTCTCAGTGGTGTGTCCGGCTCAAGACACTTTGCCTTTTCAGCAGGAATGTACGCCTAATGAGAAGGATAGAGTGAAAGAGTGGAATCGGAAGGGTGGTGTCTGCAAAAAGAGAATAGAATAGAACAGGGCTTTATTGTCCTCTGTGGACATTTGTTTTCCGGCACATTGCCTCTTATCAAAACATGTCAGCAGGCATAATTAGTGGGTGTACAGTGAATAAAACTTCACAGCCTCCACAAACTATCCATCTCTCTCTCTTCCCCACGTCTGTCTCTCTCCCTCACTCTGTGCCTGAGCTTTACCTCACCTGTGTGCGTTTGTCTCCCAGGTGTGTTGTTGCTGTAAAATAAAGTTCCCTCTCTTCTCTTGGCCATCAACTTGCCTGCTGTGTAAAAGGTAAGCAAGACATGCAAGTCTGGAGTACATAAACACAAGGCTCCAAGTGTATAAAACTGAGGAGGGCAATAATTCTACCCGCTGTTCTGCTCTCTCCTCAGGTCTGTCTGTGGATCCTGCAGTGCCAAGGTACAGCTCTTTATGTCTTTGGATAGAATTGCTCTGACTTTTTTTGAACCCCTCCTGACTTCCTGCTTCTGCCTTCCTCTCCCTGACACTTCTTTCCTCTTCCTTCGCCTGCCTTGCTCTTCTGGACTCTTCTGTTTTCTGCCTTTCCTGCTTCCTGTCTCAATCTTCGTGTTCTGGGCTCTTCCTGTTTTTCCGTGGTTTGTCCTGATTTTCCATGTTCTACCGCAGATGAAGATCCCCTCCAAGAAGATGGCACACATCCCAGTTTACACTGTGGGGTTTGAGAGCAGCGGTAGCAGCCTCACTCGCAGAAGCGAGCTGTATAAGTGAGTTCTGGCCTCCTGACTGCCTGCTGTACATCCGCCCTCCTCTTTCTGCTCTCCTGCTGGCCTGCTTTCCCCAGTACCCTGCACTGTAACAGCTAAGGATGAACCACACGCAGTATTACATTACATTACATTACAGGCATTTAGCAGACACTCCAGAGCGACTTACACAACTTATTCCCTTTGAGGTTTGCCTTCGTACCTGCTGGGTTTTCCCATATCCATTAGAGTCGAGAAGAGGAACCAGAATTTCGCATATCTAGAGCTGATGATGGGAGATGAGGGGCCTTCCAGTTATCGCTAACCCCTGAGGCAAACAATCCAACTGAATTTATTTATACAACAAAATAACATATTAACTGAAAAATGTTATGTAACAGGGGGAAAAAGAAAAATGGTTTTAAAAACAAAACCCTATGAGACACCAGTTTGGAGTTCCACAGTCTACAGTTCCATAGCCTGTCACACACACCTTGGAAAAGAAGCAGGTTGTTGACCTCACATGGTTCCGAGGACTTGACCTCCTGTATCGACAGAAGGCTCTGCAGTGATAGCACAACTGTACAATTGCAATTAGGCATTCCAAATTATTAGGTAAGTCCAAAAATATTTGTAAATAAAATGGGATGTAGATAATTAGCTTGTTCAGAAACGGCCTCGGCTGTACTTGCCAATATCAGTTGCCATCGTTTTGCTGATGCAACATTCTCAGTGAATATTCTCATTCTCAACATAGCGCACAGAACGGCAATGCAACCCTAACCGTGCACCTGTGCTTTACAGTCAGAAAACAGCCGTGGGCCTCAGACAACACTCATTCTAAAATTTCTCATGTAGCTATCAACAAAGTGATAGCAATGCATGTGCTGGATTGAAGCTGATTATATCATGGGGGATATTGGATTTCAGTAATTGCCTTGCTTGTCAGGTGTGCACTTGCTGATGTCTGACGCTCGCGTGTGACTTTGATTTATATGAGCAACCTGCACAGCTGGTATATATTGGCCACTGGATTTTCCCTCCACATTTATTCCCATTTAGAATCACCAATAGTGTTCTGTTTTAGCATTACTACTTAACGTCTCTGGTTCGCTGTTTTTGTACATTCATAGAATGTGTAGGATTCTATACGTGTTCAATCGTTAATCCCAGATTCAGGATTTGGATTAACAAAAATACGGATTTGGTGTTGTCCCTTGTAACTCCCCTCCGTCCCCCCTCTCCTTCCTTTGACTGAAAAAGCTGCTGTTTGTGTTTCCCTCTCCTCCCCTGCGGTGACCCCTCGCTGTGCATGTCTGTGCAGGTCAGTGCGGAGCCTCTCTCAGCGTTCCGTGGAGGAGGAGTTTCCTCACCTGTACGCCCACGGCTGCAGCCTGAGGGACGTGTGCGGCGACTGCTCCAAGTTCGTGGCCGACGTGATCTCCTCCAGCCGCCGCAGCCTGGACCTCCTCAACAACACGCCCAAGAGAGAGAGGGCTCCGCCCTCGCAACACCGGCAGCCGAGCGCGTCGCCGCGCCCAAACACCTCGGGCAGGAAGTACATGTAGAGAGATGACTGACAGGCGGCGTCCCCTCCCCCAATGGAATATTCCTTCATGTGTTGTGTGGGGGTTGAAGAGACACATGCCTTATCACATAGCTCCTGCCCCCCTTCACCCCCCACCCCCACTACTCACACCCTGCTAACCGCACACCTGAGACTGTGATAGTATTGAGGGAGATGGTCAAAAAGACAGGGGGAGGAGTTTAGACAGAGGGAGGAGCCAAAAGACACATGTCTGGACATGCTGAGGGGTAGGGAAGAGCCAAGGGTGATATAATGGATGGAGCTGTGAGACTGCAGACCTAGCTGAGAGACAGAGTGGGAGGAACCAAGATGGTGGGAGGAAGTAGAGGTTTGGTTGCCACTGATTTTGAATGTATTTTTTCTTGTAAAAACCATAAACCCTTTCCAAACTGACACTTCCCATGTCCTCAGCCGGCTCTATCTTCACAATTGGCAATTTCACATAATCATGCCAAATTAGCCATGGAAATCCAGAGTAAGCCAGGCAAACAGGAAGTCACAACATGAGGTGAGGGGAGGGGGGGGGGAGAGGGAGAGAGAGAGAAAAAGAGAGAGAGAGAGGTTTGGACGCCAGATGCTTTCGCTGTACTGAAATCAAGGACACTCCCATACAGCCCACCACCCGCCCCCCCGACTCCCAGCCTCTCACTGCCGGCAGAGACCAGCAGGCTGGTTCCAGCGCACAGGAAACGCACCAGTGGAAGTGCCTATTAGAAAAGGGATCTTGCTTCCTCTCGGCTGATGCTGCAGGCCGATACCGTTTCCAGAATGTTCTGAAGTGCACAGTAATGGGATTTCATGTCCACGGTGTTTTCCTGCTGCTGGTGGTGTGGCGACGGGACTGTTCGGATGTCACAGGGCGGGCAGGCCGGCCTGGGGAGGCTCGGGGTGAGCCCAGCATCTGGCGCTGGTTCTGAGCGAGTGCTCTCTCACACCAGTCCTCATCTTTTCTGCCTCGTGGCCGTGTGTGACCTCCCCCTCTCCCTGGAGCCCCTTTCACCCTGCCCAACACCCCCCCCCCCCCTCCCCAGACCTTGTTCTGACCAATTTTGTTGTTAAACACTCAATAAACCTCAACTGCAATAAAGCAAAAGAACAAAGAGTAGTCATACGAGTCCTCTGTCTGCAGCCCCTCTGTGATCCTGGACCTCCAGTAATGTCACGGCTGACACAAAACATTCTCGCAACGCTGTTGCCATGTAGTTATAACATTGAGCAGACGTTCCAGTAACATTCTATGAACATTTTTTTTGTAAGCTGAGGTGCTCACCTCTGCATCTGCTGCTCGTGAAGAAAGGAGTCCATCTTTATTTGGCAGTCTGACCTGCCCTAAAAGCATACAGCCAGGAAACATCTCTCATCCCCATACACATAAGTATATTAGACATGTCACATTATGGTGGTTCAGGAAGTGATAAACGTGGGCTTGGGAGAGCAAGATTGAATCATTTCACAGGGGAATGTAACTTATTGACCCACTTCCAGAGGCTTTTAGGTACAGCCAAAGATCCGGAAATAGCATGCCTTAATCTGTGAGGCTGATGCAGTCAGAGTTTTGTATTATCTTTCAAGATTAGAGGCCTGGCTAACTACAACTGAGTGTCATCAGTCCTATCCAAAACTGGGCCTAATTAAGGCTGAGACCAGTTAGATGAGAGCATCTCATTAACAATGTTGCATGCTACATGTACAGGATTTTAAAACATAAGATGTGGGCAACATTCTCAAATTTGAGATGCATTATGTGATTTATTTCACACAGAGTATACATTCTGAATTCATAAAGAATCTCAAAGTCAAAATCTGACAAATATGCAAAGGAGCCCTGGAGCTACACGAAATTTTGTCAACGCGTGCCTGAAGGTCTTGCAGCGGTGGATTGCTGTCGGATGTTGCTGAAGCAGCGGATCTTCAAATAAGCGCATTCCATCCCAGCGCCCCGCCTCCATAATGAATAACTAATTTGCGACTTCACCATTGGTTGACGCCGTCATCCTGCTCCTGTGTCCTCACTTTTTTGTTTCTTCGGGGTCTGATCTGCTCCGATTTCCATCATGAATAAATAAGAGAGTTTATATTCCAGAGTAATATTTTCCCTCCCTCGTTTGGAATGTATTTTTTCTCTCCCTCTTTCCATTTTTTTCGAAATTATGTGCGTATGTGGGTGTGTCGAGGCTTAGTGTAGTGCTTGTGCGCACTCGAAAAAAGACGTAGAAGTTGAGAATGACTTTAGTTTGAAGCCACTATAGCCTTCTATTGGACTTCCAGTATGGCTGTTTGGACTCGAGCGGACAAAAATGGACAACTGGATCTTTTGCTCCGGGACCGCTGGGTTCGCGTTACGGCCGAGTTGGCCCGTGAAACTCTAACTTTAACAGCTGAAGCAGAGATAAGCGGACCTGGATGTAACGTGGAATACAACTCTCCATCAGGCCTGCGAAACGGAGTACCGAACGGGAATGATCCAGGAATGGTAAACACGAACCCGAACCGCGGCCAATCCCCGAATCCACAACAACACCCGAACCACGGTGCGTTAAGGCGAAGCGGCAGCCCCGCTCGCAGCGGGGTCGGCAGAGGACAGTATGACAACAGTTACGGGTTCGGTAGCCCAGGTTCGGGCAGGCAAGCCCATGATAACGGGACAAACTCTGACTTTGGCAGCCCAGGGTCCAGCTACGGCAGCCCTGGGTCTAGTTTTAGCTCCAGGCATGGCGAAACGAACATCAGTCCAGACATCAACATATCGGAGGCGGTGAGGAAAGTTCGAGTTGTCAAGCAGGAGTCGGGCGGGCTGGGCATTAGTATAAAGGGTGGTCGGGAGAACCGAATGCCCATCCTGATCTCCAAGATCTTCCCTGGGCTGGCAGCGGACCAGAGCCGGGCTCTCCGAGTCGGCGATGCTATCCTTTCTGTCAACGGAAATGACCTCCGAGAAGCGACACACGACCTGGCGGTGCAGGCGCTTAAAAAGGCCGGCAAAGAGGTGACTCTGGAGGGTAAGCTCTCGAACGCAATCGCGGGGATTCGCTGAGGCCAGATTTGGACTGATAAGTTTGGCGCGCCACTATTTGGCAGCTATTACTTGAAGCCTCGTTCCCAGAACTGAAGTAAGGCTAGGTCCTAAATACTGGGCTCTTTCTGAACCAAAAAGTAAAACCTTCGTCGTGATTTTTTAAATTAAATTAATTAGTTACAAAAACGCTTTGAATAATAGCTTAGTTACTGTAGTCAGAAAAAAAGTTTCGCAGAAGAATCATATAGAAACATTTTTGGCTACAGGAACGATCAGCTTGTAAACCACAGATTCCGGTGGTTATTGTGGATGCAGGGGAATTGGAGATGCTGTTTTTCTTTGCAGTTTAGGAAAATTCAACGAATAATTGCGAATGGGCTCTAAGAGACTCTGGGGAAGGGGAGGCGCATTTTGTACCATCATTCATAGCAGATTTTACTCCAGTCCTTACCGCGTGACAGTATGACTCTTACAGAGGAAATGTTTATTCGGAACACATAACGTAGAGAAAAGGTTAGTGATAACTTAACGCTTGGTTTCATGCCCGCGGGCACGGAAAGACAGCGGAAATGTACTGGCAAACAATTGCTTTAAATGGCCACTACTGGCGATTTGTGAGAGATTACTGTCAGTCCTCCTAACACGGAGTGGTTTCTTTGTTTGTTTCAGTATGATGTTCTTTCATGTGGCGTAACTTACCCTAGCCTACTGTTTCCCACCCAAAACAAGTTTATCGGAATTGTAGTTCTTAGTAACAGACTGTTTGCCCCACAGACCACAGTCTACTTAGAACAGAAGGCTGTAATCAGAATCAGAATGTTTCGATGTAACTGTAACATTGTCAGGACATGGTGAAACATACATTGAATAGCACAAGACAACGATTGAATTAAATTCAATCACCCAGCCCCCCCCCCCCTTCCACTCAAGAACAGGAAAGGCGCAGATTTGTTGAAGGAATCTCTCGGGTGCTCGTTTGTTAGTCTGACACACTGATGCGTGATGAGCTTTTGTGTTTGTTGTTGGTCGACCTCATTGCTTTCTTTATATTATAAAAGTGGCGTACGCCTGACCGCAGCTGTTGTCAAAATTAAGTTTGACATCTATAGTCCGAAATATGAATACCAGATGAAAACGGGCCCCTGAATTGATTTTAAATGAGCTTTTAATTTATGCATTCAGTGGCCAACAGGGTTATGCCCCCACGCCCAGGGCCCATGCGCAAAGCTGTTAAGAAAGTTCAAAATGCATCTCAGATATGTAATTCAGGCATCTTATATTTCATTTCTTCCTGGACATAGTCATTGTTCTTTCGTTGTTACATTACTTTGATGTAAAACCATTTGCAAAGCCTACAGCCATGCAAAAGCTGTACATGGGACCTTTCTGGTTAAATAAAGGATAAATAAAAATAAAGATTGTGCACAGCATAATACATACATATTCATGTTAAATATTTCACACTATTTGGAATATTCAAAATCTGTTATTGTGGCAGAACTGTAGGCGTGCAGTTTTCAATGGTAAGTGTTTTACTCTTTGCCGTTTGGCCATGTTGGGAGTTGAGTCGAAGGTGATCTCACTTTATGTGACATGGCACGATTTCACCAGCAACCTGAGAAGATGAAGCCTGAAGGAGACGTATAAATAAAGTTGCTTCAGCAAAACAACTTAGCCTTTTTTAAACTCATCAATCAGGCACCATTCCCTTCACCTTTAGCAGAAAATGACATGTGTAGAACTGCAGGTGGTCGCAAATAGTCAATGACAAATTTGGTTATATAGAAAGGCTGAAAACCTATTGAATGTACTATATAGCCTATAATACCCTCCAAAAGTATGGGAGCAGTGGGATGATATTTGCTATTTGTGATACATACATAAGGCATTTGGATATTGGATCAAAATATGAATATGAGGAAAAAGTACAATCAGCTTTTATTTCATGATATTTACATGCATGTGTTTTCTGTTTTACCGAAACGGCTGTTTTTGTGTTGAATCCCCCCATTTTCATCTGTGCAAAGTTAAGTTAGCAGATGACTGACATGTGTCGATTGTTTCTCAGTTCTTTCATTTTGCATGGAGTGTTCACACTTAGAAGTGAGTGCCTAGTCTTTGTCTTCATCTGTGGAGATTGCATTTGGTGTCAGGAGTGTACACCACCATGAAGACCTGAGAACTAATTATGGTTGGAAAAACAACTCATCTGTACGCTGAGAGAACAGAATAATTCATTAAGAAGGATGGCTCAGAAACTGGTTATATCAAGTAGAACACCCCCCCCCCCCCACAAGGTTTCCTCCTGTGGGCTGCCCACCCCAGGTGCCCATGTACCCCCCCCCCCCCACCCCCATATGATGAGCAGCCATGCATATAGTCCTGCAGACATAGACATAGCAGTAAAAAGTATGGCTATAGGATAAATTCAGTCAAGCTTGGTCTTTATTGTAGAAAGCAGGTTTTTGACTGGTTATTTGCCTACAAAAAATGGGCTATAATGCAATGCAATCAAGGTAAATATTAATAAATACAATCATTCTACTCCCAGAGTTTCCTGTTTTCCTGTCTTGCTACGTGTCTATACTAGTAGCCTAAGCAGCTGCATCGCCATGTGTTTCTTGTGCGAATGTCTGAATCACTGCTCTTAGGTCCAGCTTGCAGGCCTGCCTGTTTTCAATAGCCTACTGAGTGGCTCTCTGACAACCTTGGCAGTCTGTGCTGTGACACGGTGCTTGTAAGGTACAGCCTAGTTCTAGATTAGTTTCAGTTTT
>CM045887.1:36329906-36374906 GCA_025169545.1 Anguilla japonica
TTTCTCACTGTGTTGAGTTTTTTTTGTTACTTTTTGTTGAGTGCGGAAAAGAATGTAATTTTCTGCACTCTGCAACTCTGAAGTCTTAAGTTGAATCATTTTCATTATGAAATGCCGTATAAACACTGTGAAAGTGTGACATACTTTTCCTTTGTGTTTTAGAGAGACTTCTCTTTTGTCTCTCTTCAGCTACTATTGATTTGTTAAATCTGAGATTTTAGTTCCATGTTTGGATCCTGTCTGATCTACCTTTCCCCTCACCCTTACAGCGTGGCAAAGCTTTTAATTAAGAATCATATATTGACTCCCCTCCTTTTTCCTCTCTCTCTCCATTCCCCTCCATCTCTCGTTCCCTGCCCCCGCCCTCAGTGAAATATATCAAGGAGGTGTCTCCCCTCCTCAAGAAGCCCTCTCTGGTGGCCGACCTGCCGTGGGACGAGGTGCGGCCCCAGTCCCCCAGCCTTAGCGGGAGCGAGGACTCCGGCTCTCCCAAACACGGCGGGGGCGGAGCCAAGGACAGGAGGGACCACTACGGGGGCGGGGCCAAGGACCGGAAGGTCATCTCTCTGAAGATGTGTTACATCAGCAGGAACCTGACCATGCCCGACCTGGAGAACAGGTGAGCTCCACAGAGTGTTTTTTTTTTTTTTCTTCTTTTTTTTTTTTCCCCAAACGAGGGCTCCTCCGGGTTTAGCCGTCGACGATCTTAGTTAGCGCCTTTTCTCTAGCTTGCAAAACCTTCGGCTCCCCAGTGCTGGAACGAACTCCCTGTCCCTCTTCGAACCACTCCATCACTACCCATGTTCCGTCGTGGTCTGAAGACGCATCTCTTCAGACTATACCTTGACTAACTAACTATCACCACTCTGCGGATCATTTCACTTAAATTCCCCTCTTTCATCCCACTCATGTTACATGCACCTCCATTCCAGCACTTATTGTACATTGTATTATCGCCCTAATGTTGTAGCTTGTACTTCCCCCTAGTTTGACTTAGCATGGGTTAGTTCACTGTGTGAACTGGACTGTGTTCTTGGCTATGAATAACTACAAAATGAGTATTGTACCTTATCGAACCTCTGTTTTGTAGTTCTTCCGATCACCTTGATATGCACTTTTGTACTTCGCTTTGGATTAAAGCGTCTGCTAAATAATTGCAATGTAATGTAATGATGTGATCATGATGGTTGTGAATGATGATGGCGATGTGATGATGCTGATGATGGTGGTAAAGAGTGATGATGGCGATGTGATGGTGGCGGTGGTGATGATGGTAATGATGAAGGCCGACCCCCCCCCCCTCCGCAGGCTGCTGGAGCTGCTCTCGCCCGACGGGCGCCACACGCTGGTCCTGCGCTGCAAGGACGCCCCCAGCGCCCACTCCTGGTTCGGCGCCATCCACACCAACGTGGCGGCGCTGCTGCCCCAAGCCCTCGCCCGAATCGGCGGCAACACGCAGCGGCCGCTCAGGCACGTCGGCTGGCTCGCGGAGCAGGTAGGAGCGCGTGCGGCGCGCGCATTCCCACTAGGGTTGGGCACCAAATCCCAGTACCGCTATGGCGCCGGTTCCCATACCACCGGTACCTACCTGTCTGAATCTCAGTGCAGATTGTGGTGCCTCATTTCGATGCCACACACATTTTACTGGCTAACATTACACTCACTCAGTGACTCGGTCAGTGACAGCAGGTACCGTTAGCAAGCTAGCTAACGTTAAACTCGGTCAAAAGGCCAAAAGCAGTATAAATCATAAATAGGCCTATAAAGTATATTTCAGCAATTAAAACTGTTGCCAAAACCTTTGCAATAAAAAAGACATTCTTTACTGTTGTAATTTGATATTTATTTTAAAGAAGGCATTGTTTGAGGCACTAGCATCATTTTAAAAGTATAGTTTCAGTATCGGTATCGGCAAAATCTAAATGACACTCATTCCTACTTCTCACTTATACTCAATTACCTATGTGCTTCCGTGAATATACACACGTGCACTTACATATGCGCACACACAGCTACCTACTCTTTGACTGATGTATGGTTATGGCTTTATGGCATTGCTTGGCTACATAGCTGTGCTGCGTTAGGGGTTAGGCCTTTTTGTGCAACAGGCACTTGGGAAGGGAAAGACAGGAAGTGCTGCGTGACTGAGAAGTAACAGGAAACCACCATTGTGTCAAGCACTTCCTGTGGGACCTGTGGACATTACTCGTGCACATGCACACATTTACACATGCAATCCCTCCCTTGCAATCATATGCTCTCTTTTTTCTCTTACGTAATCTCTCACGATATGTCACATCCCTCTCACACAATATGTCACTGACCTCTCATGCACACAAACACACAGACACATTAAAGCACATGGTCACTCTCTGTCCGTGATGTGTGAACAGGTACAGATGGAAGGTGGGCGGCACCAGTACCGGCCCGTCGTCATGGCGCTGACAGATAAAGACATCCTCCTGTTTGATTCGGTGCCCTGGACCCGCGAAGCCTGGGCCACGCCTCTGCTGACACATCCGCTCCTGGCTACCAGGTAAGACGTCCGACTGCTCACTGCATCACTGACCGCGGGTCTGTTCTGTCTGTACCTATGATCGTCGGTTTGGTCTGTGGTATTCCTGAGGGTGAGTAAGTTCAGAAATAAGAGGACAGGACCAACTGTAACAATTCACAGGAAAAAATGTAATTGTTCTCCCTCAAAAATGGATTTTCCACGCTTTTAAGTTCACATTATACAGTTTTTTTTTATTGTTTACAAATGCAGACTATACATCTTGCACAAATGTTTCGATTATTCATTGAAAATGGCCTTTGATACAGCTTGCTGGAAAAGGTTGCAATATTAGTTTCATCCTAACTTAATTGGATGAAACTAAGTTATTATTTTGAATGTCCGTGGATACACTGAGCGGTGTAATGCAAGGTTTTATGACCGTGTCCCTGAAAGGTATAGAAGGTTAAACTCCGCCCCCCTCCGCCCTCCCCCTGTGCCTCCTTGCAGGCTGGTACACTCGGGCAGCGCCCGCAGTTCCCCGGCGCTGGGCGCCGACCTGGTGTTCGCCACTCGGACGGGCACCGCGCAGGGCATCGAGTCGCACGCCTTCCGGGTGGAGACGCACTGGGACCTGTCGTCCTGGACCCGCGCGCTGGTGCAGGGGGGGCACGCCGCCGCCGAGCTCATCAAGGAGGTGTCCATCGGTACGCTCCCGCGAGGGGGGGGGGGGGGGGGGCGTGCGAGGGTGGGGTGCGGCTAAATGTGTGCGTGTGGACGTGTTTAAACGTGTTTAAATGTGTGTTTACTCGAGTATTTCCTCATAAAGAGCAGTAGACACTCTGCTCCAATGTATGCGCACACACACTCACACACATGCACACACACATGCACACGCGCGCACACACATACACACTCACACATGTGCACACACAAACACACACACACACACACACACACAAACACACAAGCACACACACGCTGTTGTAGGTGGTATAGCACAGGTTCCCCTGTTGAGGCTTGAGCTTGTGGCTTGAGCCTCTCAGTATGACATCGGTATCACAGATCAGTCTTCCTCTCTCTCCCCGCAGGCTGCGTTCTGAACAGGCAGGACGTCCGCCTCACTCTGCACTACGAGCGGGGCTTCACAGTGACGCGTGAACCTGGGGAATCTGCGGGGGGCGCTGTTCTCTTCCGCTACCCTTTCGAGAAGCTGAAGATGTCGGGCGACGACGGAGTCCGTAACCTCTACCTGGACTTCGGCGGGGCTGAGGGGGAGATGGTACGCCGACACGCTTATTTTCGGGGGTTTGGGGAAGTGGGGTGTAGCTATTGACACCTGGGAGGAAATAAGAAAATATGCGTCTGTGCCTTAGTTATTTAGCTCAGGGGCGCACAACTCTCTCCGCCTTAGCTAACGTGTGGTGAGCGTTCTGGCGCAAAATGGCTGCCGTGCATCACCCAGATGGGTGCTCCATATTGGTGGTGGGTGAGGTGAGTTCCCACTCATCACTGTAAAGCACTTTGAACGTTCGGAATAGTGCTATATAAATGCAGTGATTCATTCATTCATCTCCACTCCTGGAGGGCTGGTCTGCATGCTGGTTTATGCTCCAACCAGTTGCGTTAGTTTTAGTTTTCAGACAGCTCTATAAGCTACGTTGGTTCACTCCTGTACTTGAACTAGGATACACTTGCAGTCTGCAGCTGTAGCTGGTGCATATACAAATGTCAGATCGAAATACGATTGAGTTAATTAAATAAATAAGAGCAGAAGTTGGCAGAAAATCTGGAAATGGATCAGCCCTTGTTCTGCACCGTTGATTTAGCTCATTCTAGTTCTCGATGTTACGGTACTACTCCCCCTGTGTCTCCTAGTGAGTGTGTCAAAGCTGGTTGTCGAACAAGTGACAATAATAATCATCTCTTAATCCAATTTTCTCTCTCTCTTCCTCTGTCTCGTTCTTCCCCCCCTCAGGTCTTTGATCTGCACACAAATCCCAAGCCGGTGGTCTTCGTGCTGCATTCCTTCCTGTCGGCAAAACTGACGCGCATGGGACTGCTGACGTGAGGGTCGGGGGCGGGCCATTTATCGTAATCTTGAGTGTGGTGTCAGTCTCCTGTGGTGTCATACCGACCACGACTCTTCCACATTACCCATAGTTCCTGTTTCTATCAGGATAGCCAAATGTGCCTTTTATATTTAGTCGAGGAAACAAAGACGGAAGGCTCTGCGGCGTGTCCCGAGCCCATAGTTTTTAAACAAAGACAGCTTTGAATATTATGCACTATAATAGTAATAATCATACGCATTTAGAGTTTCATTTCTGTACAGATCTATTTCTGTAGATCGTTTGGTTGCATTTTGTGTTCTGCACGGTGTAGGTTGTAGGACTTGCAGATCAATGGAGTATAGAAGAATTCAGAACAAAACCGGGTCAGAACCTTGAGAAAATCAGAAGCCCCCCCCCCCTGCCCACTCCAAAAAAAACTAAAAACCTGTTTGCTCCACTGTTCCCTAGAGGGGTTATATGTAAATATGTTTACATACCTCATCCACGTCCATAGTCCCTAAGGCCCAGCCCCCTGCCCCAAACAGCATTAATCCACTTTCAGTGTACTGTAACAGAGATTAGTGCACTGATCCATATCCCCAGCGAGGGAATGACTGAAAGCGAGGGAAGGAGCCAGGAAAAGGAGGTAATGCCTGCCCGTTCCTCTCAGCTGTCCCTGAAACCCGGTCCCAGCTTGTGGCGTTCAAACAGGCTCAGAGGCAGGTAAAGACGCACGCTCCGACTGGAGTGCCACTCGAGAGAGCTATGCTCCACAAACCTCAGCTGCTGTAGGGAGAGTAAAGTCATTTGTTTAATGTCAAAAAAGCCAATGGATACGGTTAGTTGTATTCCAAATCTGTCCTGAACTTTTCCAGCCATTCTGGGCACAGACTGAACAATCGTGATGTTGATCTTTTGACTTTGGCGCCACCTACTGGTGGTGGATGTAGCTTCTGTTTGAAGTTAATTGCTATCGTTGCTGAAGGCCTGTGGCTTCTTCTTGGAACAGCATTACGCCCTTGTGGTCTCTTGATATGTTTCAGGTCCTCCCGAGGCAAGGAGGGTTGTTGTCTGTTTATTTCACAGAACAATAAGATGTTTTGGCTGAAACTGACTTGTTTTTGCTGGGTCTGACCCAGGATTGTTGCGCTTCTATTATTTTTTATCAACACACTTGACTCGCTCGCATCATGATCTTATGGTTCCTTGTCGATATAGATCAAGGAACATCCTTATACATTTCCAAAGAGGATTTAATGCAAACCAAGCTTTTATCAGAATTTATCAGCATTTAGTACTGTATATAGATATGTTGAACTAGACTTTGTTGGATTGAAATTTGACTTTTGAAGCTTTCGTATAATGTGTTTTGAAGCACTTCCCAGTAAACCCTGAATGAATAAAATGACAGAAATGTCATGAACATAAACACATTAATTGTCTACGCCCCAGCTTGAAGGGCTTATCGACATTTCCTTTAAGAGAGAGCACTTTCACGTGCTTACTGTCAGATCCACTTAACTAGATGCCTAAATTGTTACTTTGCTACATGGTTCAAGCAAACTGGGTTCAGCAGTGCTAGTTTTTGCATTTCACCAGAAATGATGAACAATGAAAGGGTCTTGTCCAGGCTTTGACCTGGAGGTGCTGAACTTAAGGACTTCGGGTTTCAAAACCTTATTGGGGCAGTGCTTGTTTAGTGCTATTCTAGTAAATGCAACACAGTAAATCAGTTACAAAAATGAAAAGAAATTTGAACATGAATTGTGTTTCAGTGCATTCATCTCCGGGCAAATGTTGTCAGGTATACAATCAGTCCCTTACCTGTTGGTTAGGATTAACAGCAAGAAAGTCCCAGAGAGATTGAAATCCCTGTCTTTCCAAACGTGTTCTGGGTGATGCAAGGACCCTAGTCTGTTTTGTGCTGCTCTGCCACTGCTTGCTTGCGGAGGGTCCCCACTCTTCCCAGGCCACACCCACAGAACCACAGTCTGGGTTTTTCCTTCTGGTGTGGACCATGGCCCCCGTGAATGTATCTCAACAATCCTTCGGGCTTCCAAGGCATGCAAAACAAGCCAAACTGCCGTACTCCCGACTTTTTTTGTACGAATTACACTCTTATGCGTTCTCTCGGAGCAGGCTTGTTTTGGCAAGGCGTAGTTTTAACCTCCCCTTTTAGAAAGCTTTTATGAACCAAAGTTTGATACTTCAGGCAGCTTGCGTTTTCCACAATCAGATATTATAATCGTAGGGGGATGCTCTCCCACAAACCTGTTATATAATGTGTTGCTACTTCTTATGCGCACTCTTAAGATATATAAAACATATGCCTCATTTATGTTGTATTCTCAAATGTAAATATATTATGAATAAAATGTTACTTTTGATCCTTGTTACCTTGTGTGGTCATTACCTCTTTGTTTTCAGGTTGTGTATTTCGGTCAGTGTTGGGGTCAGTTGTGACTCAGTTGCAATCACCTTAACAGCTTACCTTAACACTGGAAAATTGGAATTGAAATTTTATTATTAAAGGCTACAGAACTGAAATTTGAATGAATTTGACTTAAAGGAAATTGAGTAATTCATTTTCAATTTCAGTCCCTTTTAAAACAAATGTATATGCACATTTTTACAGCTGTATACAACCACCGTAAACATGGAGAAGCTGGCACCCAGTTTGTACAAAGACTAATTTTTATTTACACAGGAAAAAAGGTTACAACAAAAGACTAGGAGCACAACCCAGCTACAAGGCCCGTGTGCTCCAATATAGTGATCAAATATAGTGGTTTCCTTAAGTTTAAGGGCACTGTTTTTGCACCATTCAAGTATTGACAGAAGGGAAGCATCTTCCCAGACTGTAAGATCCTGGAAGTCTGAAAATGATTATCCAAAGGCTCAGCATTTATACACAAAACCATGCAAGGTACTGAAATGCACAAAACACGAAACAATCGACATTTTCTTCCAGTGTACTTTTTGCTTTTAATTATTTTGGATTGGGTACTATTCTTGACTTTGACTTCATTCAGATATTCTTGATTATGTAGAAATAGAAATAACTACAATGACCACAGAATCTCTTATAGAAACTTATAGAAAGATATGTTTATCTTGTCATTTAAAACACTCCCATGTTGAAAAGACTTGATCAGGCCAATCTTTTAATTGCTCATCATTTAAGCATATTATTTTATGTCTGAATATACTTTGAATGTAATTGATATAGTTACAATACCATAACAATGGCAGAAACATACGCCCCACAAATCTGTTGAGTGTGTTTTAAAAACGTTTTTTTTTTTGGCGAGTACGCTGACCGTATTCTTAACACTCATCAAAATCTTTGGTTCAAATCAAGGTAGTTTATATATATACAAATAGCGGTAGCGTTGTCACGCAGCAGGTTCCATGGTGTAATGGTTAGCACTCTGGACTCTGAATCCAGCGATCCGAGTTCAAATCTCGGTGGAACCTGACTTTTCTTTTGTTCAAGACGTATTTTGTTTAAGAAGTTCTTAGGCTATATATTGACGCGCGTACTTACGCCTAGCCCTTTAACCATTACACAAATATATGTCAGGATGTGCACGGCCAATTCTGCTGAGAATATTTTCTTTAAAAAAGTCTTTACTTTTCGTTTTTCTGAGCAGTACTAAAGTGTATTATCCCCGACTGTCGGTAGATGGCAATAGTAGAACATTTATAAGCACACACGTTCATAATGTTCTACTATTGCCAAAGACGGCGTGTACTTAGAGACATCCACATTATTTTGATACCAATAGTTACGGCACAGAATAAAATCAAAACAGTGTCATATGAATTTCGTCAAAACTTAAGAAATGATAAGAAATAAATATATAAATAAATATAAGATTTTTAATGAAATCTTGAATGAAATAAATCAGTTTACATTTGGATTTTACTTTGTGCAGATACACATATTATTGTAAGCCAGTATGACATAGTGCCAGTGGTTGCCAATAGTCTACATGCGTTCTTTTGAAATTTGGTGGTGAAAGATGTGTTTGTGGCATTTAAAGTTCCTTGTCAGTTTGCACAGAGGTCTTCAGGGGCAAATCAATCAATCGTTCTCAAACTCTTTGATAGGACAATGATTCAAATATTAACAATCACATCATATTTGTAACTGTATCCTAGGCATTGCATCTAGGGATGCAATGCCTAGGGATGCAATGCTTATGCTTTGCGGTGTTAAACTTTTTTTTTAGGTGTTCTGTATGTTAATGTGTTAACTTAATTAAAGAAAAAAGTGGCCAGGGTACGTTTGTTTAAATAGGATATTTACGTAAGGCTAAATTAAAACAGTCTACAATCCTTTTTAAAAACTAGAATAATATTAATAGATGTTAATAAATTACATTATTTTCAAACAATTAGAAATAAAGGAAAACACGAAATTGTATGGTTACTTTTTGCCACTGTTTATATATTCATCACGTAAGGAAAGAATGCATGGTCCCCACATACAAGAGCAAGGAGGACTAGTATGTCTGACAGCTACAGGCGGCTCGCGTCATAGGACGCCGTAGCTCGGATTCCCCTTCACAACCAAAATGGCGGAGGGGAGAGCTGGGTCGGTACGACGATGAGCTGGGCTTGAAAACTGTATCTTATAATTCAAGAAGTACTATAATGCAATTCCTTGTGAACCTAAGTCTGCACACTTTGTAAGAGGACACACGTCGTGTTTTCCCCCCAGTGATGTAAGTATGAGGCACGAACCTTCATATTTCATGCTAGCCGGCGGGGCTAGCTTCCCGCTATTCTGGTGATGATAATATAAACGTGTTGACCTGTCAGTGTCAGTCGGTACCTTGGTTCCGCTGGGTGCCATATGCCGACCGGCTGCAGTTTTAGAGTATTTATAATAAATTACATTAAGTATGGTCATTTGTTAACCATGGACGGTACACGTACTGCTTTGTTTTAAACATTTTTTTTGTCTGAAAAGGCAGTCTTAATATTACTTTTTATGCCGGGCGGAGTTGACATTATAGTTACGAGATTTGCAAATGCCAGTGTATTTTGGTGTGGTTCACGGGTCAGACAGTAGTGTCGTCTGGCTTGGCATTTGCGAGCGCAAAACCGTAATTTCTGTTCAGGAGTCAATTACCTTACTAAGAAACTTAGCTATGCGGCAGTTTCAACTTCAGAAAATATCGATAGCTAAAGTTGTATGGTGGCGTAATCATATGGTTGTGAAGGGCAAAGCTGACCAGAGAGCATTTTTTATTTGTCACAATCTGTAGCTAGTGCAACATCAATACTTGCAGCCAGTGTAGCTGGTGCAACAGGAGTTGCGTGTCTGATTCTTACTCACTAAGGAATAGTGCGTCTAGCTCACTCGCTTAACGGACTTAAGACTGTATAAATTGAGATATGTGTGCAGACAGCTCCAATGGGGATGCAGTAACCATGGGGGTCAGGCTCTTTAAATAAAGATAGCTACCTAATGCTGTTCCCTGTTGAGGGATAATTTAAGCGGGATGTCACGGTTGGCGAGGCATTCGTAGTTATTTCTAGCCACTGTGTTAGCTAGCTATGGCAAGCGAGCGAGTTGCGTGCTGAACAGTGACGATGGAAAAGTGGGATTATCTAAACAGTGGTTGTACATCGGTTGTAAAAACTTAACGTAACATGAAATTGTTATATTCTGCAGCCTTTCTCCTCTGCTGCATCGTAGACTACATTCTTGTAATTTATTTTAATAATTAATATCCAATGAAGAACTGCTCTGAGCGTCCGTGCTTGAGTGACCAAACACAGCTGTTACTTTAGCTGGCCACGTACAGCTAACATTAAAGGTGTATCTGTGGGGGAAAATGCTGCGTTTTAGACCATACTATGGCAGTAGACCTAAATGATCGCCGTGTGATTCTTGTGTGAATTTTGCATTAGAGTAGGCTATGTGAACATGTTATAAATAAACCGGTGCATGCGGTACGTCAGCGAATGGAGAATGACCTTGCCGGACGAACTTTTAACTGGCGGTGGTTGACTGACATGGCTAACAGGAATAACCTAAATTGTGAGTTTTCTTCCATCTGATTTCAACCACAAGCGCTTACTTGTTACGTTTTATTTAGCAGAACGCGTTGGTTTGAACACAAATTAATTTTTTAAATGGACGAATCTGTTTTCTGTGCTGATTGAGAATTTTTGCTCAGATCTGGAGAGGGTTAGCGTTGTGTCCTACCGCAAACAGCAGACAGTTTCTCTGTCAGCTCACACACGTCTAAGAGCAAGCACCCCGTGCAAAAATCAAAACTTTGGTCTACATTCTGCAACTGCAGGGGACCGGCAGGCTTTGGATATGTGACAGTGATTCCAGCTGTGTTATCATTGCGAACAGCTGTGGGAAAGTCAGGGAGTTATTCAGAGAAAAATGGCTCTAGATTAAGAACAAAAAATCTAAACGCAAATTGCTCCAAACGCTCCTGTGGCAAAGCCGTGGTCTTCCGCGCCCTATGTTATTTTCCTGCCTCCGGGAGAAAGGGCGGATTCGATTTCAGCACCAAGGCGCACCAGCATTGAAAGGGCAAATGGTAGGGCGGTGTAAGATGCGCGCCTTTGCAAGTCACGTGGTACACTTTGGTATAAATACACGGAGAGCCGCGTGCCCCGTCATTTGCACGAGGGGGGAACATACGGGCAGAAGCGCTCTATCTGTGACCTTCCCCTGGGTCCGTATTCCGTGCGGGTCTGTGTGCCGGGCTCCAGGGGCGAGGTGGGCGTGCGGTTACGGTTTTTTCGGAATACGGCGGTCCTCGGTAAAACAAAGCACCCAGCGTCATGGTGTGTGTGCAGGGGTAGAGTTTCTGCCCCTTCTTGCATCACGCGGAGCGCACAGCGTGGGGCGGCAGTTGGAAGCAGGAGAGCAGACATCAAAGGCGGGACGGCTGCCATGTGAATAATATGAAACTCCGGGTTTACCCAAAGACTTTGCCTCCAACTCTGAATGCTGTTCCCAGAAAGGGTCACTGCAAGATGACGAAGAGGGTGACCCCCCCTATGCCAACCCCCCCTTCCCATCTATGCCCACAGAGCACTGTGAAAGCTTTCTGTCACACCCCCCCCCCACCCCCCACCCCCCACCCCCAACACACACACACACAGATGTGAGCAGGTTGAATAATAATTTTGAAGGGAACCAGCTTTTTAAAATGACCCCCCTGCAATTTTTCACTTTCCATACATACTTCCCAGCTATATTTAAAAATATATATGCCATATAATTTTGCTGGAGTCATTTTTAGTGTATCATATTTTTCAGTGCATCATATAACATTTCATTTTATAAATCTAGTTGTCAAAAATGTGTATTTGCTTTTCTGATTTCTCAAGCTGACCCTCTATAAACCTCTTGATTAGATTGCAGTCATTTTAGGAAACTGTTGTATACCTAAAGTAGACTCAAACAGGTGTAACCACAGTGATGGTCAACAAGATTCCTTCACCATGTATGGACGTGCATAGCTTTACATTGCTGCTGATTTTAAGGCCGACTGGACAGTGGGGGTGAAGTCTTTATTGAGATTAGTGCTGACACAGTGGGTAATGCAGCTACTCAGTGCCGACAGGTTCCATAGGCCTAACAGATGTTCAGCTCTGTGTTCTTAACATCAAACGTTCTGTCTAACGCTGAAGCCATTCCAGTTTGATTCATCTCTTGAAAACCAATTAAGGGACGTGGCCAAATATTATACTGTGGGTATGGCCATGCTGTGCAACAATAGACCATAGAAGTGTGATGTAAATTTTGCACCCAAACAAGGAATGTCAGTTACATCGCCTTGCAGACTAACAGGAAAATGAATAGAGATGTAAAATTATTGCCTCAAACTAGGCTACGTCCGACGCCAACATTGACTATTTTGCTTGAGATCTTTGGATATAGTATGGATGTGTTTACTTGTATGTAACAGTTTTGAAGCCTGAATATATTTATTTTTCTAGACTGTGTGGATTACACATACTGCATAAGGAATTCCCCCTGCAGCATTTGTAATGTCACGGTTTCACATAGTTCAAGGATGAAACGATTGGTAAATGGGAACCAAAAATCTTATTCAAAGGCCATAGACGAAAAGAAAATGGAAGTGGAAATGATCAAGAACCACCAAAATGACGACAACACTTCGGTGGTCCATTTAGCACCATAGACTCCCGTTACTACCCAGATTCTCCTGTAATTAAGATGACTGAAGGAACACAAGATCCGAGTCCGGTATCTGGCGAGCTTGAAAGATCCCAGGTTAAGCGTGTTTTGTGCAGGAAGGAAATTAGGCAGTGATCGGTCACCACGGTCGCCACAGTCACCACGGTCACATGACACGTGCAATCGAGAGCCTTTGGTGCAGACCTCGGCCGGAGGAGCCCAGGCAAAACCCTGAGGAACCGGGAGAGCCGCGGACTGCTGCAAACTGCGCATTTGTTTTGGCTCATAATTTCCCGAATCAGGATCAAACAAGCAAGGCTGCCCTCAGCAAAGATAAACAGCGGTTATGCTCGGAACGAGTGTTTTCTCAGTGGGAGTGAGTGTGAGAATGTGTATGTTTGAGAGAGAGAGAGAGAGAGAGAGAGTGCGCTGCTGCTGTTTGTTTGTAGAGGGAGTGTCTACTTTGACACATCTCGTGTTTTTTTTGGAAAACTGTCTTCTGCAGTTCCAGGGGTACTGACATCATGGTTTCCAGCCTTTACCTGTTCCCATGGTAACGGGAGCTGCTCTGTGCCGGTAACCCTTTTTGCTGAGGGCTTGTAAGAGCCAGGATCAGCTTGCTCTACCAAGTGATTTATTTCCCCCCTTTTTGCCTTTATCCCAGTTTGGAATACCCAGACCTATTCATAGGCCGGTCTCCTCATTAGAACGTCTTCCGTGAATTTGGGAGAGTGCAGACGAGCACGTTTTTGCCTCCGAAAGGCGCACGATCAGACGATGCTCGTTTTCGCTTCGCGGCGCGCTGGCGGACGTGCGCGTGGAGAAGCGGGGCTCGCGCCCGGCTCTCGCGGTCAGACTGCCGGCTCCTCACCGACCAGAGGGGTCGGCCCGACGTTCCCCTTGACCTCCGCCGGTCGGTGAAGGCGTTCGCTGTGACCCGGGGGCTACGCAAAAGGTTGGAGACTCAGCTGTGCCATTAGCTGCCGTTTGTCGTTTGGACCTGGGTTGTCAAGGGTTACTCGGGTTACCGTGGCGTTAGTTCCTCCCGGCTACGCACCCGGTGCCACCAAATGCTGGGGCTTGGTCACTGCAGGACTGAGACTGTGCAGCAGAATTACCATGAGCTTGGTCTCTGCAGGACTGAGACTGTGCAGCAAATTACCATGGGCATGGTCACTGCAGGACTGAGACTGTGCAGTAAAATTACCATGAGCCTGGTTTATGCAGGACTGAGACTGTGCAGCAGAATTACCATGAGCTTGGTCTCTGCAGGACTGAGGCTGTGCAGTAAAATTACCATGGGCCTGGTTAATGCAAGACTGAGACTGTGCAGTAAAATTACCATGGGCTTGGTCACTGTAGGACTGAGACTGTGCAGTAAAATTACCATGAGCTTGGTCTCTGCAGGACTGAGACTGTGCAGTAAAATTACCATGAGCCTGGTTTATGCAGGACTGAGACTGTGCAGCAGAATTACCATGAGCTTGGTCTCTGCAGGACTGAGGCTGTGCAGTAAAATTACCATGGGCCTGGTTAATGCAAGACTGAGACTGTGCAGTAAAATTACCATGGGCTTGGTCACTGTAGGACTGAGACTGTGCAGTAAAATTACCATGAGCTTGGTCTCTGCAGGACTGAGACTGTGCAGTAAAATTACCTTGGGCTTGGTTACTGCACGACTGAAACCAGGACATATGCACAGAATATAAAAATGAAGAACAGTGAAACTGCATAAATGCAGTTTATAAATGTAGGGCAAGCTATATAACTTATGTGTTTAAATATATTTAAATACAGTAGAAGATAAAGCACAGAATCCAATTCAATAAATATTGTTTGCAAAAGTAGTAAACTGTGTATAGCTCTATATCAATACTGTGTATATTGGTATAATTATATGCATTATACCGATAATTATAGAGGTAATTATACACGTGGTATGTATTGGCATAATCCACCATATAGGCTAACGCTAGAAAGATAATGTATTTTCTGCAAGCTACAACTGATTTTTTCATTTCTTCTAACGAAGTGCAGAATGTTATTGAGTGAAAGGGCTAAATTAGTCAAAGGAAAAGTCAGTTGAATAAAGTAATGGAATATTGAACAGCAGGGGGAAAAGCAACCCAAAGAAAGCCGGAGGAGAGCCGGTTGGATGGACCTGGATCTGCCTTGAGTTCCAGCTACCTCGTACCTCAGGGACGACGTTACTGGGTCACCTCCGGAAGAGAGGACGGCGGGGGGAGGAGCGGGGGAGGGGGTCCGAACGCCGAACAGAAGGGCTTTCCCTTGTTTATAGAGGGAAAGGGCCCGGCGCTGCCGCATCTGGTTATGGTCGCTTTCCATTAGCCGGCTCTCCCCGGTTCATTTTCCACCAGGCAGATAAGAGCCCTGCGAACCCAGGACCTACTGGCTGGGGGGGTCCGTCTGACACAACTCAGCTAGGCTTTGTAGGAACACCTGTTGTGTTTTTTGGGGTGGGTGGTGGTGGTGGGGGTCAGAAGGTCCTCTTTCCTTCTGTTTGCATGCTGACAGTTGTAGGGGAGTAATTTGTCCAGTGTTAATTTAACTCTACAGGGATTTTATGAGTCCAGTCTGGCCATAGTGGACTTGTATAAACTGTGTTAGTTCATTTGGATACCATCATTCACACGTCAGCACCCTCAGTTGATAAAGCTTTTAAAATTTACAGGCTGATTTTCATGCCATTCAAAGTGCTCTGTTAGATGTTGAACTCGTGCTTAACCTGGCCAAGGCAAATCATATGCTCTTTCGTAGATCTAAAGGGAGAAGTCAGAAAAATTTTAATATTCATACTAATGATGGTTTCAAAATTCAGAGAGCCCATGTTATAAGTATTTATGTACCTGGTGAAGATTTACCTTTTAAAACACATGTTGAAGAGTTTGTGAAGAAACTGAAACAGGTTTTTTTCTGCAGGGACAAAAACTGATTAATGAGGGCTTTTAGATTAGCAATAGTCCAAGCTGCATTTTTATTTGTACTGATTACTCTGATGTAATCTACATGCCTGCATTTGCCAGTACCCACAAACCACTTGATGCAGTGTGTCATAGTGCACTCAGGTTTTTATGGGGGATGGTTTTAGAACACATCACTGTACATTGCATGAGAAAATTGGCTTGACCTCACTCAGAGCCAGAAGAGAATACCGCAGCTACACAGTGCCGACAGGTTCCACAGGCTTATGTTAGATAAGCTGCCATATTATATGCTATCTGTTCCCATTTTCATTTTAGATCTATTGAACAGTATACTTGGTCTCTGGAATACGTTACTCTCTATAACCACATTAAACCTCATACGAATACTGAATTAGGGCAGACTTCTCTCACCTTCTGTGCACCTTTTAAATGGAATCAGCTAGCCTACAGGTTACCTTCGATTTGGACAAATTGATCAACATGGAGGGCTTCGGGTTTCTCTTAAGGGATGTTTTTCAGGAATAGTGTTCTCGCTTTTCATAATATATTAGCATTTTCATGTACATTTTTATCTTGTTTGCTTCATTTTTGTGATATTTGAATGTATCGCGTTGTGTATTTTGTTGCGTCGTTGTGTTGTCTGGGTGCCATTGTAAAACAGCTTTGCTCTGGATCGGCCTCTCGCTGTTTAAATAAAGGCCTCTGTCTGATTTAACGGCGGGCGTTTAGGCTGACTGTGCTCTGCGTCGGGCAGAGAAGGGGGGGGGGGGGGGGGGGGGGGGGGGGGGGGCGGGATCGATAACCGCGCGGCGTCTGGGAGCGGCGCGGCCGGCGGGAGGCCTGCTCTCGCGGACGCGTGCCAGCGGGTTCCCGCGTGACCCCGATCGAGCGCGGCGGCGGCCCGGACGCGGCGGGCGGGGTCGGCCTTGCCAGGAGGGACCTCCGGCGCGGCTTCGATTGGTTCTCGCAGCGGCTCCCGGGGATTAGCCCGGACGCCGTGTTGTTTATTCGTTCCTCTTTGTGCAGAGCCGGGGAAAATTCCAGAAAGGATGCGTCAGCCTCGCGCGCTTGTTTACTGTTACGGAACGAGTCGCATACGGGCTGCGCTGTGCGCGGATAGGGGCTGTGCTGTGCGCGGTTACGGGCTGCGCTGTGCGCGGATAGGGGCTGCGCTGTGTGCGGTTACAGGCTGCGCTGTGTGTTGGATAAGGGCTGTGCTGTGTGCAGATAGGGGCTGTGCTGTGTGCGGATAGGAGCTGTGCTGTGTGCGGATAAGGGCTGTGCTGTGTGCAGATAGGGGCTGTGCTGTGTGCGGATAGGGGCTGTGCTGTGTGCAGATAGGGGCTGTGCTGTGTGCGGATAGGGGCTGTGCTGTGTGCAGATAGGGGCTGTGCTGTGTGCGGATAGGAGCTGTGCTGTGTGCGGATGGGGGCTGTGCTGTGTGCAGATAGGAGCTGTGCTGTGTGCGGATGGGGGCTGTGCTCTGTGCGGATAGGGGCTGTGCTGTGCGCGGTTACGGGCTGCGCTGTGTGTTGGATAAGGGCTGTGCTGTGTGCAGATAGGGGCTGTGCTGTGTGCGGATAGGGGCTGTGCTGTGTGCGGATAGGGGCTGTGCTGTGTGCGGATAGGGGCGGCACGCTGGTGCGGCACTGGGGTAGCACTGTTGCAAGCGAGAAGGTGCTTGGTCCGAATCCTGGCTGGGTTTCCTCCGGGTGCTCCGGTTTCTTCCCACAGTCCAAAGACATGCGGGGTAGGTTAATTGGAGAGTCTAAATTGCCCCTAGGTATGAGTCTGTGAGTGAATGGTGTGTGTGCCTTACGATGGACTGGCGACCTGTTGAGGGTGTATTCCTGCCTCTCACCCAGTGCATGCTGGGATAGGCTCCAGCACCTCCCGCGACCCTGACCAGGAATGAGCGGGTGTTAGATAGCGGATGGATGCGTGTGGTTGACAGCAGTAAACGAAGCCCAAACCTCAGAGGGTAAAACTCATCTGTAGACGTAATGACTCGACCACGGTGTCGCAGCAAGTACTTTATTCTCAAATAAAAAAAAGGCTGATTCTGGACTGACCGCACTGCAACGGTCGGACGACTGCGCGTGCGCTCCCTTTACTCCGTCCCCGAACTCATCCCAATATAGGCTACAGGTGCCCCCCCGCCCCCCCCCCCCCCCCCCCCGGCCCCAGCAGTGCCGCAGACCGCCGTAAAAAGGTCGCCCGCTCTTCCTCCGGCGCGTGAAGGGCTTCGGACGCTCCGAGGAAGTCTCCCACACCTCCTCGACGCGCCGCCATCTGCACTGCGCCAGCTAAGGAGACGCGAGGCGGGTTTTCTTTTTTTTTTATCGCTCCTATATCAAAATAATTTCACGGTGAAATAAACGAGCTAATGTATTCCTGATTATCCCGAGCAGCAGGGCGCCGCCGTGATTAGCATACAGAGCAGACGCCGAACCCCCGCCTCGTTCCTCTCCTCCGCGCTCCTCTCCTTCGCGCTCCCCTCGCGCGGTTCGCCTGAGCTGACGCTTCGTCTCGCGTCTGATATCCCTAGACGGCGGGAGGCGGGTTCGGAGGAGGCGGCCTGAGCGTTTGACGGAGGGACGTTTTTTTGCCAGCGTCCTGGCTTCTTCTCCCAGGTGGAAAGCGGCGAGGTTAGACAGCTGTCTGTCGCCGGAGAGTTTGTGACTCGCGCTCCTCCAGCCGTCGAGGGTTTTTTGGAAGCGAGTCTTCCGTCGTGGGGACGTGCCGTCCAGCTTAATTTCCCCGTGAGGCTGGCTGTTGGACTGTCGGCCTAATGTTTGTAATCACATGCACAGGCACACACGCAGGCAGGCTCAAACATGCACGCATGCCCACGGACACACATTCGCCAAGGCAGGAGCACCACCATTGATTTTGGATAGTTCTCACGTTGGGCCCCACCACCCAAGAATATCGTATGTTCAAATATTTTTTGAGGGTCACTGTCAGCCAATCATATTAACTTCCCCCCGTACAGCGCCCCGGCACACAGACACACACACAAATGAACACACACACGGCCGCAAACACGCACACACCCGCAGACGCGCATACACGCACACAGGCTCAGGGACACTGGTCTGCCAGTTTGCAGCGTGCCTTCATTTATTGTTTTTGCCAGGAACCCGTGAGTGGGAAGGGCGAAGGTGTTAGATAATTTGTTTTCGTGTTTGGTTGTGGTTGCATCTCTCTCTCTCTCTCTCTCTCTCTCTCTCTCTCTCTCTCTCTCTCTCTCTCTCTCTCTCTCTCTCTCTCTCTCTCTCTCTCTCTCTCTCTCTCTCTCTCTCTCTCTCTCTCTCTCTCTCTCTCTCTCTCTCTCTCTCTCTCTCGCCTCTCTCTCTCCCCGGAACCGCCGCCTCCCCCTCCCAGGGGTGTCACTCCGGCGTGTGACGGAGGGGTGTCGGCGCTCGCCCTGTGGCACCGGCACGGGCGACGCTCCAGGTCAGCCGCCGGGACACTCGTGTGCCGGCGGACTACACGACCGCGCACTTAACAGCACTCACAGGCACTCACGGGTACTTTCGGGCACTTAAGGCACACGTCTCTCTGAAGCGCGGCTGCCGGTTGCGGACGAGTGCGCGCGGTCCCCGCACGCCCGCGTCCGCGCGTAACGCGCGCGTTCGTTAGCGCGGCGGCGCTACCGGCGTGAGCCTCTTTTCCGGGGGATATTCATCTCCGAATTTGCGTTAGCTAATGCGTTTACCGGAATGGCTGAGGGGAAGAGGCAGAGCCCCCCTGCGGACCTGTCTGGGGGGGGTTTCTGCCCCAGGACTTCCCAGCCGTGCAGATTATGCACAGGAGGGAAAGTGAAAGCGGGTCCCCTTGCCTAACGGGCCCCGCCTGTGCCCTTTCTCTCCTGCTGGGGAGTGGCGAGGCTGTGCACTACAAGGATTGCTTGGTTTTCCTTTTCCCTGTACAAGGCTGCTGTGTGTTCTCAACAGGTGATCTGGGCTATTCTGCCTGCAGCTGTGTGCCTGTGTGTACGTGTGTGTGTGTGTGTGTGTGTGTGTGTGTATAATTAACCAACCTGGTTCCAGCTCTACAGTGAGAAAGGGGCATAAGGGCCATCTTGTGAGGTGGGGAGTATAACAAACACGTTAATGCCTTTAGACCCTTCCGGGAGATGCTTGTTTTGGCAAACTGGCAGTTGGGTGGATGGTTATGATGTGAAATTGACGCAGAAGAGTTAGTGGCTCTGGGCAAAGCCGTATGCTGAGCAGATTAGTGATAACTGCTGGGCTGATTCAGTAAATAAGACGGACGACGTCCGAAGCCCTCTAAGTGCTTTCACTGCTGCCGTGCTTTTGAATAATTGAATACGGCCTTCATGTCTACTCTAGTGACACAGCACTGTTAAATGGAGTGGTGGACTTGACGGAGAGCGGGCGAAGAGAAAATGGAGGATTGGGAGTAGGGCCTTGCAGTTTTTCCGGCTCTTCTCCTGCTGTTCCTCAGGGGGGAGGTTCCCAGCAGCCCTCTGTCTCATCCAGAGGAGCTGAGGCCTTGACCGGTCGGTCTGGCTGGGGAATCGGTACGAGAGTGAAAATGTTGGAACGAGGTCGTGTGTTTGAGGAAAGCGTGTGCGCATACGTATGAAAGTTTGCATGTGCGTGTGTGTGCGTGTGCGCGCGTGTGTGTGTATGTGTCTGTGAGTGTGTGTGTGTGTGTGTGTGTGTGTGTGTGTGTGTACGTGTGTGCATGTGTATTAACTTTTTTATTGGTTTACATTGGAAAAAATTGTCATTTAACTATTAATTATGGGGATATTTTTTTAATGTGTTTGCCTTGATTTTATGTTCCTTGAAACTGTCAGTTACAGCGAAATGCACTGTCACTGTACAAACAGGATATTTGGGTGAGTGAAAAATAGCAATTTCCTTTGTTTGTTTGTTATTTTAACAACTAGAGAGAAGCCCATTTCCAGTACAGCAGTGCATTATAATATTTTGATTGGGACATTTCATTTCACCTCTGTGTTCTTTGTTTTCTTTATAAAGTGTACGAACAACTGCCTGTTTTCAACCTTCCTTTCAATTATAGACTTAAAGTTTGTTTTCTTCATTTTGGCTGTTTGTACCTGCAGTTATGCTTATCTCAGGTAACCTTCTGTGCGTGCTCATTTGGGAGCTGTGTTATTTCTCACGGCCGGGTGCTGTAGTAGGCGTGTGTGGGGTTGCAGGTTTGATTCCTCCCTGGCTGAGGCATTACCATAGTACTTGAAGAAGGCAACTCTTTTGGGTTGTTTTGGTAAATATCTGCATTAATGTAAGTTATTTCTGATAAAGATGTCCACCTAGCACCACGATGAAAGTTTCATCTCTCAGGTTTCTACGTGGGGTTGGGCACACGGACAGCAGAAGTGTTGCATCCGGTCATCAGACATATTGTTTGAAGCAGAGAATGGCTTCGCTTCAGTGTCCGTCTCCACGGTGACACTGAAATCTGCAAAATATCAAATCTGTAAACTCTTGTCAATGAGTGTCTTTACCACATCAATGTGCATTTACCTCATGTACGCTGTACTGACAAGTGTTAGCGTCCGCGTGTATTTTTGTGAGCGGGTTGGGTTGCACGATTGGGATAAAATATCATATTACAAGTATTATGCAATATGTTTAGATTTAAATATGACTTGTGATACAACAAGCATTAGGTTAGACACTTGCCATTTCCGCACATGTCCAGTAGGCCTAGAGTATAGACTATAGATTATAGAGTATGCCTGTGCTGTACTGTCAGAATACACAGATGAATTTACACAAATAAGCCTATTTCTAACCAGATTTTATTGAACCGTTTGGGCTGTTTAAACCAAACCTTAGAGCTGAACAATACAGCTGTCCCAGAACCTGCCTTACATAATTCATAATGTGACAATGAAAGTAACTCACAATGTGTACATGCATAATTGCTCACCATGGGATTATTTGCGATGAGCGTGATCTAAAATGATTAAAATCTCAGACGACTGAAAACCCTCTTTTCTGTTCTGTTATGAACATAATATAGCGGTAGTTTACTCTATTTTTTGATATCGTTTTAGCTGTTATCATCGTTTTAGTGTATGTTTTCCGATTGGCCCAGACGGGTTTTATTTGCAATAAAGGTTGTTTACAGTCTTTTTTTTTTCCGTTTCTGCTGACTCACTGACCTTACAGTGGCTGGTACGGGGGGGGGTTGTGCTCTAAAGAAAGAAAATACACTCGGACGGTATTTGTGAGAGTCATTTTGTTGGCGCGGTCATCATTCACTTTCACATTCTCCACTTCCAACAGCGCTCCGATTGAACGAGTCCCCGCTCCCGCTCTCCGCATGCTTCTGATTGGTCAGCACCAGCAGCGCCTCCATCTATTTATTAATTTAAAAAAAAAAAAAAAAAAAAGAAGCCAACACAGCAGCCTTTTGCAATTATGAAATCGCACACATTTGAATTTCAATTTTAGTACGTATTTCATTAATCAGTGCTAGACGCTCAACTACCGAATAAATAATAATGCTTGTTTGCAGTTGGGCTTTTTATAGATCGTTACTCTTGCCGGATGTGTTGTGTGTCGAACGTGCTGAAGTGGAAAAGTGCATATTCACGCGGGGCGGGCTCTTCTGATTGGGTGGGGGCCGTGTGATGTCTCTGGGGAGAGCGCCTCAGACAGCTTGGGGAGAGGCGCTCCGCCATCCCACAAGGGAACGCTTCCCGTTGCCACGGTGAGCATTTGTAACGAGCAGTGTCTATGCTATGTCGGCGATGTAGCAGATTGTTGGGATTATGGGTTGTTGGGGTTAAATTATGGGATGGCCATACGATCATGAATTTGTGTGTGTGTGTGTGGGGGGGGGGGGGGGGGGGGGTGGGGGGGGGGGGTTATTTTGAAGTGTAGAATATTCTACATATTCTTTATGTAATTTAGAATATCCTCAGTGTATTTTGTTATTATTGTTATACACTGGAAATTTCAACCTACATCTCAGGCTAACCGTGCCCCCTCCTCCCTTCACAACACTGTAAGTTGGGAAGGAGAGGCCATTTTATGGGAGGGGGGCAGGGCTGTTCGCCGGGGAATATTTGGTTGCTGCTCGGTGACGGTATCGGACGTCTCCGCGCGCTCCACAGGGAGCCCGGCCCAGATGGATTGGCCGGAAACCACAGGGAGGAAGGCCGCGTCGCGCGGCGCGGTGTAACGTTTCGGCGCGACCTCGGCGTCCGCGCCTGTCTGCGGCGGAGGATGAAAGGCGATTGGCTCCCGCGGAGGAGGCCGGGGGCGTGCGATTGGCTTCGCCGCTGCTTCTGTTGGCCGGAGTCGCATTCGAAGTGGTTCAGTGATTGACGTGGAAGCTCTTCCCGCTCTTGGTCTGCTCCTGTCTGTTAGAGGGGTGTCAACATTACATTACATTTTATGTGGCAGGCATTTTTATCCAAAGTGACGTACAGTGAGTTCATACCAAAGTTCATTGGAAGAACTACAGAACACGTGAAATAAGATACAATTCTCATTGTGTATCATTTATCCATAGCCAATGAACATCAAGTCTAGTTCACGCAAAAGCATAGGCTAAGTCAGTAAAGTTGTGGCTAGTGAAACTAGTAGTGAGGCATGATTACAAGAGATATGGTCGAGAGCTCCAACATGAAGATGATAGTACAAGTGCAGCACAAGGTGTTAAAAGATGAGGATACAAGGATACAAGTGATATAAGACAGTAATACGAGATTGGAGTAACTCTGCGGAGGAATAGTGGTAGACTTAGTCAAGGTACAGTCTGAAGAGATGCGTCTTCAACATCTTTTCAGACAGTACCACTTACCATCCCAAAGCTCTGCCTCCTTGGGACCCACCACCTCTGACAGCCAATTGATCGTCCCAAAATCAGCCAATTACAAAGCGCCTTGCCCTGGCGCCTGCTCTAAGCAGCTGTAACCCCTGCTCACCCTCGTATATCTGATCTTAAACACTGGGCTGTTTCTGTCTGCTGTAAGCACACACAATCCACAGGCCCTCTCTCCCTCCTGGCCTAAAAACCCATCAAGCAAACCACACACATGTTCCTGTTGGCTTTAGGAGAACTCCACAGCAGGACTTGCACTGCATTCCCACGGTTTGTAATTAAGGGCTTTGCCCCTCCCCTCGCACCCAGGGTGCCAGTCAGTGTGTGTCCTCCCCCCTACGTCTCTGTTGGACCACCCGGAGCCCAACAGGTAAGGTAAAGCCCTGGATCTGCCAGATTCCCTAGGGAAGGCGCTCCCGGTAAACAGGTGGATTTACCTGTGATCCGTTCTTGGCAAGGAAACCCTGCTCCTGTCAGTGTGGTGTTTCCTCCCAGGGTTCTGCTGGAAGAACAACAGATTTATGTGCTGCTAATGCAAGGCGAACAACGCTGACGCGCATGAGGCTATTTCAGCTGTGTTTGCACTCCTACACCTGCTACAGCACATTTACCTGTGCACAGTTAAAACTACAGCACATTTACCTGTGTGCTATTAAAACTACAGACCATTTACCTGCGTGCAATTAAAACTGCTGCACATTTACCTGTGTGCAGTTAAAACTATTGCACATTTACCTGTGTGCAGTTAAAACTATTGCACATTTACCTGTGTGCAGTTAAAACTACAGACCATTTACCTGCGTGCAATTAAAACTACAGCACATTTACCTGTGTGCAGTCAGGTCTTTTTACCTTTTAAAAATGACCTTTTTGCAGTCAAGACAGAACTATCAGTTATAGGCTTAAATAAATCAAGACTGCACTGCAAATTTATGAGTCCTGTCACAACCATGTGTCTCTTTTAGAATAGATTTTAAACTGAACGTTTGTTGTGCACGCTGTTGTTCAGTGCATTTACTTGTGTGGATCTTTTCTACCCCTTGGTGTCGCATGATTGCTCTTTCTGTTTTTATTCAGCCGTTTTCCTTGATGTATGCCCCGAAAACTTGATTAGCAATGGGTATTAGCACTCAGCTTAATTGAATGACTAATTAAACATAATTAATGAACTTTAATCGCTCATTCCATTTGTCAGTTCATGCTGCACAGTTGATCAAGCCCGGGACAATTAATCGAGCGCTGTGCTTAAAACAGAAATGCTTTGAGTTTTATGTTTTCGTGAGCTCCCACACTTTCATCGTGGAACGCCATAGGGTAGTCGGCTGAGAACTGTGAGCAGAGGTAGGGAGGCACAGCCGAGGCCATTTCATTAAGGGCAGTCTGAGAAACAGGCTGCAAGATATGTGGCCCACGATTAATGAACAGTGCTGATGCTGGCCAGGAGCAGGAATTGGTTCTCTGATATATCTAATCAGCGCTTTAATGTGGAATCGGTGTTTTGAAGAGGGCTCAGGCCCGTAGCATGGCATCTGTGCTTTGATATGGAATCTGTGCTTTTAATACGGAATTGGCACTTTAATATTGAATTGGTGTTTTAGAGTGGAAGTCAGTGCTTTAATAGGAATTGTGCACTTTACTATGGAATCTGTGCTTTAATATGTAATAAGCATTTTAATATGAATTGGTGCTTTAATAGGCCTTTGGCAGTTTCATATAGGTGCTTTACTAGGTATAGGTGTCATATAGGTGTCTCACGGTGGACAACGATTATGAACGATGGATGAAGCTGTTTTAGAAAGAAAAAGAGGTAAGGAGAGATGGGTAAACTCCTTTGGCAGTACTAGAATGGCGTCACTCCAACGAAGCGCAATTTGAATTTGAATTTGTAGCAGAGACGGGGAGTTTAGCAGAGGGAGAGATTTATGACATCATCTCCAAATACGACTCCGTTGATGCCCTGTGCCTTGCGCTCCGGTGATTGCTGTCTGTGTGTCCGCGGTACATCACGCCAATAAAGCATCACAGGCCGATTGAACTGCCTTGATCTGAGATACACAGAAGGGGGCAGGCGGGCCCAGGGTGAGGCGAGGACGTGTCGCCAGTTCTGTTTAATTCACTGCACTTCATTGGTGCGAGCCACATACAGTCAATATTACCTAGGCGTAACGTAAAATGAACAGGCAGGTCCTTAGGAGGGCTAATGCTATATTGGTCTGCCAGGACCATCCACTCCAGAGGGAGTTTGAGCTTTTGCCCTCAGGCTGTCGTTACAGGGCACCTGTTTGGAGGACTGAAAGATTCCATGCCTCCTTCATCCCAGGTGCTATTGATATGCTTAATGGCAAATAGCACGCTGGCCGCATTACTTGCACTACCCCTGTGCATTTGCACACTTGCACACTTGCACACATTTTACTTGGTATGAATTTCCATTTCCCTGCACTGGCTCAGCGATTTTATTGTGTTGATGTTGTCGTGATGTTGTCCTTTTGTACTCTGTCTTCATGTGAACCCTGGCTGCAAAACAAATTTCCCCTAGTGGGACAATAAAGATAACCTTGAACCTAGTATGAACCCTGGACCAGTGTGTGTTAAAGCTGAAGGCTGGACCAGTGTGTGTTAATGCTGAACACTGGACCAGTGTGTGTTAATGCTGAACACTGGACCAGTGCGTGTTAAAGCTGAACACCGGACCAGTGTTGTTAAAGCTGAACACTGGGCCAGTGCGTGTTAAAGCTGAACACTGGACCAGTGTGTGTTAAAGCTGAACACTGGACCAGTGTGTGTTAAAGCTGAACACCGGACCAGTGTGAGTTAAAGCTGAACACTGGGCCAGTGTGAGTTAAAGCTGAACACTGGGCCAGTGTGAGTTAAAGCTGAACACTGGACCAGTGTGAGTTAAAGCTGAACACTGGGCCAGTGTGAGTTAAAGCTGAACACTGGGCCAGTGTGAGTTAAAGCTGAACACTGGTTGTAAAAACTGCAAACATGTTATTAACGGTATGTGTGAGACTGAGGATGGATGTAGTGGAGGCTAAATGCACATAAACTTTAATTAAATAAATAAAAAACCTTTATTTATACAGGGAAGGTTGACTGAGCACATGTGCTCATTTACAGCAACCCCACTGAGTAGCCTAACCTGCATGTCTTTTGGACTGTGGGAGGAAACCAGAGTACCTGGAGGAAACCCACAGGGACACGGAGAGAACATGCAAACTCCACACAGAAAGGCCCCATCCAGGATGCAGACCCAGGACCTTCTTACTGGAAGGCAACAGTGCTACCCACTGCACCACTGTGCCACCCCTGAATGGTGTTCACGCACCATTTTTTTGTGAAATAGTGTTTACTCGCCTCTATATTAGCATATAGGCATCATCCCAAACAGTGTTTGGCAACTCAGATGTTTTACCATTAGCCAAATAAGGTTGTCCGGAGCACTGATTCATGGATGTGAGGCGATTTCTAAAAGGCCAGTGCATGATTCAACAGATCATTTTCTGTGGCGTGGGCATAGCATGAGCAAATGTTTACATTTTCATTATTTGCCACGCCATTTTTTCCGTTCTCAATTTGTCGCTGTTTTCTAATCGCACCATTACTGCATGTCATGTGGCTCATTTACAAGTGAGACTTCCCCAACAACGATGACGTTGTCAGTCAAGCGCATAGATTTTTTGTGAAAGTTTTGTTGGTGTGTAGATCCTCACATTAAAAGAAAAAGAAATGCACGAAAATGGTCCATTTTAGGGGATCATTTTTCAAAGTTTTCTCAGGGGGGACGATACCCCCCGGTCCCCACAAGGACAGTCTGGACTCTGATGGCTATAAGTCCACCCGACGCAGGACCCTGGGCAGGTCTGAGCAGAATTCTCCCCCACGCGGGCGGGTCTGACCCAGCAGGCCCGGTGCAGCTCCACGCTCCTGGGTGTGCTGTAATGATCTGGCACCGACCGCAGACTGCAGCTGGATCTGCTCAAATAAAACCAACGGAGACGCTCGCAATTTCACCGAAACAATAAAACACATAAAATTACGTTTCTATTGTGCACCCAGTGACCCCCTCCACACACATCCCCCTCCCTCGCCTCCATCCAGAATCGTGGGAAACAGGACCTTAAACACAGCACACCAGCCCCCTGTAATTGGGAATCGGCATTTCGTATGTAATTTCCACTTTAATGTGGAATTGGCACATTAATAAGGAATCAGATCTTTAATATGGAATTGGCACTTCGCTAAGGAATCGGTGCTTTAGCATGCTGTCATATGGCGTGTCCCACTTAAGTGCTGACCCTCAGTATAGTGTTGTGCCCCACAGTCTGGTAATGATTCCCCTTCCCCTCGGGACAGTGCATAATCTGCCGCGGTATTGTCCAGGGCGGGAGGGTTCCGGTCAGCGGGAAACACCCTGTCTCCTCGTGAACACAGCGGTCACATTCTGCTCGGTGGAATCTGCGTTACATACTGCACAGATGCACTGGTCCTGCAATCGTCTGGATTGCCCGTCCCTCTCACAAAGCTGATCTAGATCAGTGAAAAGAGGATTTGTGCATATCTGATGGAAACCTGTCCCAATATAATGTGAAACTGAAGAGCGAACAAAATAGATGGAGATGGAGGGACGCTGGTCATAATGTCAAACCCTCTGCTCTGTCAGTCAATCATGCCATCTCCAGCCTGGATTCTCTCTCTCTGTGTGTCTGCATATTAGTTTCACCTTAATCTCCTCAGGGTGGGGCCCACCTTGTTGATCTAGCATCTAGACCAGACCTGAATCCTATTCCTGGAGATCTACCGTCCTCTAGGTTTTCGTTTCAACCCTAATTTGGCACACCTGATTCTACTAATGAGCAGCTGAGCTGTTGAATGAGGTGTGCTTTGTTAGGGTTGGTTTGACGTGTGCTTTGTTAGGGTTGGATTGAAGACCTACATGACAGTATGTCTCCAGGGACAGGGTCAGGCAACCCTCATCTGGACCTATTGCTTGTTTAAAGATTTTGGTAATATACTCCCAGTTTGCCTCATGGTGTTGAAGGCAATACATTGATTCTCTTTGACTGTATCCCTTGGTAACCAGATGCAGTAATCAGCAAGAAATTTATTTTCTTTGTCTGTAGGCCAAGCTCCACCCTCTTTTAAGGTTCTCATGTCCATACCCCCCTGTATTTAGTGCTTGACTGCAGGCTGCTGCCAACATTAATTTATTTCTTTACTTTTAACAGGACGCTAGACATTACCATAGTCATTTTGAACATTTCGTGTCTTTGGTGTAATGATGTAATCTCTGGAATGTTCTGGCATTATTAGTAGGCTTTGTCTCGTAGGCGTAGTTTCTTGAGGGGGATGGGGCACGCATTTGGGGGAATGTCAGTCATATTCTGTTAGATGCCAGACACTCCTTAACCACCAAGAAAAGTCTCCCCAATTTTAGATTGAACCCTACAGTTTGTCTCCAGCTTTTCTGTTGTTTCTCACGACCGTTCACAGTGGACTTGGGATGGGGCACTGAGGCTTCATGGAACCTGTGATTGGTGGAGATGGTGCTCTCTATAGCAAAATGCTGTGATTGGTCCTAGTCAGTGACTGTCTGAGAGGTTGTGAGAATAGCCTCTTTTTGGGATTGGTGAAGCTTTCACTCCCATTGCTGTTGTAGAGTTGAGATGTCTTTATTTCTCTCAGTTCACTTTTTTCCCTCGTCTCTGTTGTCCTTTTCTCCCTCCCTGTTGCTCTTCTTCCCTCTCTTTTAATCATATCTCTGTCTCTGCCCGCTCTTTTCCCCACCGTCCCTCTCCCTCTCTCCTTCCCTGTTTCTTTCTCCATCCCTCTATCTCTGTTCCCCCTTCCCCCTCTCTCTCTCCCTCTCTCCCCTATCTCCATCTCTCTCTTTCTCCCTCTCTCACTCCCCTCTCTCCCCTCTCCCCCTCTCCCTCTCTCTCTTTCTCTCCCTCTCTCTGTCTCTCTCTCTCTGCCAGCTCCAGTGCGTGGGGATGGGTGATGATGGACAGCAGAAGTCCTCGCGTGGCGGACTACTTCGTGGTGGCGGGGCTGATGGACTCGTCCAAGCCGCTGGACGAGGAGATCCACTTCGACGACGCCTGCCACCAGACGGCCCGGCCCAAGGCCCCCGTCACTGACGTCGCCGTGGTGATGCGCTCGCTCGGGGAGCAGGTGCCCGCCGGGTACGCCTGCGTGGAGACCACGCCCTCCGGCCTCTCCGCCGACCTGAACGGGGGCAGCCTCATGGGGACCCCAGACCTACCTGTGCTACAGGAGGGGGCGGGACAAGCCCCCGCTCACTGACCTGGGGTGAGGGAGCGTGTGTCTGTGCGTGTGCATGTGTGAGCGTCTTTTATTTTGTGAATGTATTGTGAAATGTACTGTGAAACATGACTGTCTTGTTGCATTAATTCTATCTAACATGCTACTCTCACAGATACATTGTGAGTCATTGTCCAAGCAGCAATGCTAACATCTGCCTCTTTTCCCTTTCTTATATTGTAACATTGCGGTTACTTTATGGTAGATTTATGAAAAACGGTGTAGAATAGGTGAAATTAGCCCTTTTATGGTTAAACACGCATTGTAACCAATTACAAACAAAAAGACCTCCCACAGGCAATGTGTTTGTCCAATCAGGAGCAGCACAAAAATTTCTCCTAATTGTGACACATTGAGAGCATAGAGATAGTCATCTCATCTCACGAGTCTTCAGATTTTAACAGTAAATGTGCATTTACTATACAGTTGCCAAACACACACACTCGCACACACGTGTGTATTGATACTGGTTTTGAAATGTGTGTGCGGTGCTTGGTGTTTTCGTGGTTTAGAAGCTTCCGGGCCCTTGACATAGGTGTGACTCATTTAAGCCCTTTCTGAAATGAGAAGGTCCTGCTTTCGGTTGAGACTTAGAGTAAATGACAACCCGTTCCAGGAAAATTAGACTGCTGGCTGCTTCCTCCTCCTCCTCCTCCTCTTCATCTCTGGGGCACCATTCTGATGAAGCAGGGACAGCTGGGATTCTGTGGCAGTGCGGGAGGTCAGGGACAGGCAGAGATGTTTCATTAGTGAGAGATGTTTCTGTCTCAGCCTCCTGACCCCAAACATCAGGTGATTAGAGATCCTGTGTTTATGTACGAGAGAGAAGAGATGTGAAGCAAGATGTGAGGTATGTGAGTGTAGGTGTGACAGACCTTTGACACTATTTCCTGCAGATTACTGACAGATTTAAAAGACTCTTCTCTTGTATGATTTAACATTTTTGGGTCGTATTTCAATGAACATTGTCAGGGTTCAAATCTCTCTGAACAGTTGAAGCGTTTCAAAAGCACATTCTGTCTAGGTGTTGTGAGAGTGTGTTGTCAGAGTGTGTGAATGCATTAGGCCCTGTGGTAGGCCTGTGTTGGGTAAACACTGCTGTTCCTGGGAGTGAAAGAGGGAGAACACGTAAGATGCAGAGTGAGTGAGTGAGTCAGAGTGTGTGTGCGTGTGTGTGTGTGTCTGTGTGTGTGTTTCATTAATGCAGAGACAAACAAAGACATTGCCTGGCAGCCACAGACAGAGCTGGCTCTGCAGTACGTGTTAGATTGTTATTTATTTATTTCATGTTAAAAATACAACAAAAACCAGAGCTTGTGCGCAAAAAAAACCGAGTAGCATGAAATATTTATTTATGATGCATAAATTTGTAGTTAAAACTGAAGCACAGAGCCAGACATTTTGGCACAGCCTTTCTAGATAGGACGCAAATGAGGAAGTGCATTCAGTTTTCCCCCGAATGCCCCTAGGCCCACCATTATAGGGTCATCAGAAACTTTTTAAAGCATCTACAACCTGCCTGGGCCAATAAAATACACTAAACTAAACACCGCACTAAGATTGAAATTATATAAAAGAACCTTTGAGACCTCCTGAGTGCTACTGTACCGAAATACTGAATCCAGTGTGCTTCACAGGTCACCATAGTAACTGCCCCCATGTGGGAAGGACACTTTCTAAAATCTGTGTATTTTCAAAGTATTTTCAGCACAGCATTAAAGAGCCGGGCTACTGTAGACTGGGGGGGGGGGGGTCAGATTTGTGTTCCGAAATCCACATTTTTCACAGCCCGTTTGGTCTAGACGCTGCTCGCTAACGGTGACCGATTGATGTGATTGCTGCATCTAGCAGTGAGTCGTAGCGCCGCGTTTCTGAAGCGTTCCTTTAATCTGCGCTCGCTGCGAGGACGCCTTGTTCTCTGAGCGCTTAGAAACGCAGAGCGACAGCGGCATTGTTCTCGCCTCGGCTGCATCCGTCTCCCCCCACTGACAGGCACCGCACACGGTCAGACAGCATCGTTTTTAAACACAGGGTGCTGCACGTCAGAAAAACAAAACCCGCTTTGTTGTGTCGCCGGTGTTCGATTTGATAAAATGTGCTCTGTCAGACTCATTTTTACACTGAACATTTTTACAGTGCGAGTTTGTCAGTTTGGGGACATTGTTTCTTTATCAGTGGATTTGATTTGGGGTTTGGAACCAGGTGTGGCTCCGCTTCAGGAGCTGCAGGTGTTGTAGGGTAATCCCCGTCGGCTTTATTGGCCTCGGTGCCTCAGTGGGTACAGTTCAAATAACACCGTCTCTCTCTCTGCTGTGCCTCTTCTCTACAGCCAGCCCTTCATGGGTTCATTCGGTTAAAGTGCCACACTACAGAGCGCAGATAAATCCCATGGCTCGATTTGGGACCCTGTGTTTTTCGAAATGCGCAATAGGCGATAGGGTTCAGTCGATTGGGGGCCCGTGTTCATTGCTATCGAGCGACCCCTTCTGGTTGATCTGGCGTAAACTGCATGCTAAGACGCTAAGATCCACATTTGAAAGGTCTTCCTCCAACCCCGCCCTGTGCAAGCTTGGCTCTAGTCTAATCCGCGTAATTGGAATCAAGTATGTTTCCAGCCTAAAATGTGTCACCTGAAATTCTTAACACAACACAAGTGTCAGCTGCAATGTCAAGTGTGGCAGCTAGGGGTATGGGTGCTCACAAGGACGATTGCACTTCGAGAACAAAAGCACAGACGTAAACGCCCTCCAAATCAAGAAACGATGCAAAGAGGAGAATCGCTCCACGCCACTGGAGGATCACGTTTCGACTGCTTTAGACTTGGCAACGGGAAAAGACCAGAGACGCGGGTTGATAACTAACGTTAGTTCAGTTTTACGCAGCTAACTGCTGTGAGGTGAAGTGAACTCGCTAGTTAGCTAACGTACCTATCGGAGTCGCTAGCCAGCTAACAACTTGCCGTTCACAAGATCCATATTGTTGTTCTTTTCTAATAAGTAATGGATTTGTGATGATCATATAAGAATGCTTATTTTGCATCGTTTCTCGATTTGGAGGGCGTTTCCTTTACGTTTGTGCTTACGTTTTTTTGTTCATTTGTATCATTACTGGATTTGGAGCACGTTTCCCTTTGTGCTTTTCAATTTTTGAAGTGCGCGTTCATCCTTGTGGGCCACCGTGGAGGGGCGCCTTAGCGGGCAACCACAGAATGAAGCTGTCCTCGATTCGTGCTTTCTTCCGCTCGTTCTTTACGCAACTGTCCTGGATCGCCCCCATGACGTGTCAGGTTTATGACCTCCACAGGGACACAAGAACGCACGTTGAGTATGCTCAGCCATTGACGCTTGCATTCGCGTGCTTACTTAGGGTACGCTTCGGGCCTTGTCTGTGAGCCACCGGGCCGTTCCTCCTCTCTTCGTGTGCCGGTTTGCGTAAACGCACCTCGCGCGACGCGGCCCCGTCGTGTCCGCTCAGGCTCGGTATCGATTTATCTCATCAGCTTGTCCTGTAAAGCGGCGGGTGTGCTTGTCTGTAACGATCGGTCCGCTAACGAGGCCGTGAGCTTCGCGGCCGCCGGCCGTCGTCGCGCCCGTCGGACGCAGGGAGAGTTACGGCGCGGCGCGCGCGTTGAAAGTTAGCCGCGCCCGTTAGCCTGCGCTAACCTCTCCTGTAAAAGCGCTTCGCCTGGCTCCCGAACGCGGAGCGCGTATCCTTGCGGCTCGCGGCTCTCTCCTGTCTGGCTTGCGACTCGGTTATGCGGCCCTCCTTTGTGCGGCGGAGGTTTCATTTGCATTTTGATGAAATGTGTCTGAGGAGACGGGCGACCTGGGCGAGCCGAGCTGTCTGCGCCGCAAATTGGCTCTGCCAGGTTCCCTGCCCTTAAACACGCCGGCCGCCGGTGTGATTGACTCATCTCCATATCCTGATTTAAACATAATGACCTGATTGGTGCACCATCATACGTGCAATTTCAGCATGATAATGTGATTGGTGCACCACCTCACTGTTATTTCAGCATGATGACCTGATTGGTGTGCCACCATACTGTTATTTCAGCATGATAACGTGATTGGTGCACCACCTCACTGTTATTTCAGCATGATGACCTGATTGGTGTGCCACCATACTGTCATTTCAGCATGATAACGTGATTGGTGCACCACCTCACTGTTATTTCACCATGATAATGTGATCCTTATATCTGCATACTATGATTTCAGCGTGATAATAACATTAAAACCAAATCACGTTATCATGATCGTGCAATGGTCCGTGTGTTCATTTGATCTTCTGGTTCAGTGATTGGCCAAACCCTTTCCATACAGTGATAAAAAACTAATACAGACCCGTCCATCTGTGAATTACCCAGAGTGCTCTATGAGTGGAAGGAGCGGCTGAAGCCGGGCTGTGACATCATTCAGACCACGCCTCACGGTCGCCCGGCCAACATCAGCGGCTCCTCCTCCCAGCGCATCTACATCACCTATCGCCGCGCCCCCAGTAGCCCCTCCCACGCCTTGCTGGCCGTCACGGACATCTGCGTCATCATCCCCGGCAAGGGCGAGGCTCCGCCCCACACCTTCTGCAGGGTGGAGAAGAACCTCAACAGCAGCATGGTGAGCACGCCCCTAAGGCTCCGCCCAAAAAAAACACCCTGTCACTCAAACACCCCATTGATCTTAACCCCTTGCACTCCAAATCCCTTTACCCTAAACACAGCCTTTAGAGAGAGACACTGTACCCCAAACCAACCTTTAAAACACCCTGTCACTCAAACACCCCGTCAAACTTAACCCCCTGCACTCCAAATCCCTTTATCCTAAACACAGCCTTCAGAGAGTGACACTGTACCCCCAAACTGCCCTAAAACACCCTGTCACTCAAACATCCCTGTCGATCTAGAATCCCCTGCACTCCAAATCCCTTTATCCTAAACACTGCCTTCAGAAAGAGACGCTGTACCCCAAAACCGCCCTAAAACACCCTGTCACTCAAAATCCCATCGTCTAGAATCCCTTGCACTCCAAATCCCTTTACCCTAAACACAGCCTTCAGAGAGAGACACTGTACCCCAAACTGCCGGCACCCAAATCCTTTATGCGTCACAGCCGAGAAAAACACACATGCCAGGAAGGCTGAAAGGCCCCGCCCCGTATCAGAACGGGAGACTGCGGAGGAAATGAAAGCATGCCGTCTGTCCCCTGAGCCTGCTGAGAGAGAGAGAGAGAGAGAGAGAGAGAGAGAGAGAGCCTGTCAGTGTCTGAGCAGCAGGGGGCGGAGCTGAGGTTTTACACTGTCATGCCCAAATTATCTTCCATTTTGCATCTTCTCAGATACATAATGCAGCTCTCTAACTGGTGGGAGTGAAGGGGTGGAACGCATGTACATTTAGAGAGAGAGAGAGATAGGAGAGAAAAGAGAGAGAGATGGAGAGGGAAGAGAACGTGAGAGAGGAGAGACAGAAAGAGAGGGAGGAGACAGAGAGAGAGAGATACAGAGAGAGGGAGAAGAGAGTGTTTCTGAGAGAGAGAGAGAAAAACCTTAACAGTGCACAGACTCAGTGAGCAGCCTGGCCATCGAAAAAGGCCGACACAGGCAGACCTGGCTGCCCAGAGAGGACAGACTGTGCTCATACTGCAGTCAGGGAGTGGTGGAGACAGAGCTGCACCTCCTCACAACATGTGGAACTCACCAAAAGACATAAGGGAAATTTTCGACCCCGAATTCATAAAAACATGCACAGAATGTGAAACTTTAAATGACCACCAAAAGCGACCCTATTTATTGGGGGAACACAGAAAATGCATTGGACTAGCCGCAAGCTACGTAACAGCTTGCCATAAACAGAGAGACAACCAGCGAGCATATTAGGATAGACCTATATTTGTCTGTACACCGTTTGTCTGGTTTTATGTTTATGTACTCCTTTGTTTATGTTTGTTCCTTTGAATATGTTTGTGCTTTGGCAAATATCTTGTCATGCCAATAAAGCATTTTCAATTTGAATTTGGGAGAAGAGACAGAGAGAGGGGGAGAGAGGGGGGGATCAGCCGCGGCGGATTACGTGTCCAGCCCTGGCGGTTGGCGGCTCCAACGGGAGTGGACAGCGAGATGAAATGCCTCGCCCCCCCAGACTCGGTCTGTTCTCCTCTCTGTCCGTGTCCTCACCTGCACCTGTCCTCCCCCTCCCTCCCCGTTTGCAGCGATGTGATCGTTTCCCGCTGACCACTGCCTGGCTCCGGCCAGCCAATAGAACGCCTCCTTGCCCTGTCAGCACAGTGTGTTCCAATCGCTGGGGCTGGCGAGCAGTGCTCAGGACACCATGGTGCTGCTGCGGGGGGAGGTGGGGGAGAATGGGGGGGGGGGGGGTTCTAGTTTGACAGCCAGAGGTGACTCCAGCATGGACAGCTTAGTGTCATCCATACTTTTCACATCCGTGTAGACTTGACCAAATGGGGTTGGTGTCTCTCACTATAGCTAAATGTATGTGTACAATGTACAGGATGTCCACAGACATTCAAGAATAGTGTGAGCATGCCCATGTTATATCTCCATCCATTAGGTAGCAGCAGAGAGTGTAAATCTTTTTGAGTGTATAAATTCCGGTCTCGATTCAGACAGGGCTCGGGCCTTTCTATCTCAGCTCCGTTCACCTTAAGTTTGAGGCTTGAGGTGAAGAGAGGGGGCAGAGTGGAGAACTGTAGGGAGTGTCTGTCCAGTCCTGGTTCGGTGGAGCTCCATTCCCCCTGAATACATCAGCGGCAGACTCCAGTAATCACAGAGCGAATATACTCTCTCAGCCTCTCCCATTGGCTTTGAGGCTGTCAGCTGATCTGAACCGAGCAGGAAAGACCATCAGGTCCCCTCGCCCGGGACTGGACGGCCTGTTTCTCACGTGATTGGGTGTAATCGTGCGGGAGAGAATCGGGGGCCCAATGAGAATGAAGGGTTGGGGCAAATGTGTGTAATCAAGTTTGGAGGCAGTCGGGTGCTGTAATGAAACATGCTCCTGTTGTTTGCAGTGGGGTTCATCCATCTACCTCTGCTACAAGAAGTCTGTGGCCAAAACCAACACAATAGCATACAAGGCTGGTGAGTGATTTGAGTGCTTTTTTCTTACTTCTACATGACTTCCCTATGACATGTAACAATATGTATTATTAATTCATATCTTTTTTTTGTATTTTTATATAACAAGAATACTGTAAAGGGTGTGGTCTATTGTAAGCATAATTGAAATGGACTTCGCGTCTGTGCGCCTATGAGGTCATCGGGGCTGAATGCGGTTGGTGCCAGTGCCTGTAAAGGGGGGGGGTTGTGTCTGCAGGCTGTCTTGTGAGCGAGCGCTGGGCCATAACAACCCTCGTCTCCGGGCGTCGCCGCGCATCTGAAAGCATTTAGCGTCCCCGCGCGGACCGGGGCCCGACGGCCTGTTCCCCGGCACTTTAATCCTGGCTGTCAGCGCGGCTTGCCAGATCCGATATTCCTCCGCGCTAATGGAAGCCCGCTTTGGCTACGCGCGGTGTGCTAGCCTCCGTGTGCGTGCTAGCCTCCGTGGGTAGCCGCCCAGCTGTGCCGGGGAAGGGCCGGACGGACGGGCGGTAACGCTGGCTCCCCGGTTCGCCGCGATTAGCCGTTCCTTACGCAGTGCCAGACGCTTCTCCTATCCTAATCCTGAGAAAGTCCTCTGTGTGCCGCGCTGGCCGGCTCTTACAGCTCAGACCTGTTTCTCAGCCTGAAAACCCAGCCACTCTGGGAATTATAACCAGGGTCACATACCACAACCAGATGGTTTAATACACACCGTCACCATAGCTGCAAACTGTAACTGGAACCACAGACCTTCAGCTACATGCAATAGCCATAGCTACAGATGTTAAAGGGAACGCTGCCTGTTAAGGCTTGTAGTGCTTAATATGCTGTAAATGCCCTCAAATATGGAAAGAAAACCCTGCCTTTAATAGCGATTTTGACCTATGGAAGTCGGCAGTATTTTAGACTCGCAATGCACTTTGGGTAGATGATGTAATGGAGCTTGCAATGGAGGTTAACTCAGTTGTTTTGTTTGGCAGTTGCGGTTATTAACAGTGAAAAATAGCAATACAATGCCACAGAATTAGTGCATTATATGATACATGGGACATCTGTGAATATGATGGATTCAGTAAACATTTTAGTGTATAAACACGTATTATCATTCGGGATTATGCATTTAAAGGAGGTTTTATCATCGGTTTAAGCTCATATGTACGACGTGGATCAATAATAACGTTACATCAATTAAATTAATGGGGATGATGACGCTTTTCAGTTTCACCAGAAACGATAGTTTGTGCATACGGTCAAGTGACTTTGAACGGCTGCTGCTAGGAAAGTGGAGCTCTTTACAACAGATAACTTTTCCGTCTCTGTTGGCAAAGGCGAGCAGTTGCCGCACAGACACCATGTCTCATCTCCTCTGATCTTCATCGTTTAGATTTATTTTATTATTTGAGAGGGCTGTCCCAGGTGCTTTCCTCCTGAGTAATGTCCCGCTCAGCTCAAATCGAAAAGGCTGAACAGAAGACATTTTCAATGCCGCTCAATGGACAAGAGCAATGGACCAAGACCCATGCAACCATTTGATGCCGTTACCCATCGGTGCGTGGCGAAGGTAATAACAATGGCGACACACGTACTGAAGGATTAAATTTTTTTTAAATAACTCAAATATTTAATGTGGTTTTCAGAACACATTTATAAAATTGAAGCCATTTACACCATAGTAAGGCTGACAAGTCTTCACAGGTGGGGTTCCCTTTAACTAGGACAAACCGTAGTCATGACTACATAACATAACCACAGCAACTGACTTTAACCAGACGGTTTGAAGCATCAGCCTGCTGTGGGAGGAGACTTTGAGTTGTGGTAAGAGCTTTGCGCTGTGGCAGGTGTGAGGCGGTCACACACGGTTTCTCCCTCTGTGTTTGGCGCAGGGCTGATGTGCAGGTACCCGGAGCAGGACTACGAGTCCTTCCCCCTGCCCGAGTCTGTGCCTCTCTTCTGCCTCCCCATGGGGGCCACCATCGAGTGCTGGCCCCCCCACACCAAATACTCCCTCCCTGTCTTCTCCACCTTCGTCCTGACGGGTGCTTCTGGGGAAAAGGTGGGATAGGCACACACACACACACACACACACACACACACATGCACACACACGCATGCTGTACACACGCACGTCTAATTGCGTACGTGCACGCACACACACTCAGCCACACAAGCACACACAACCACACATACATGGGGAGATGCCGACACACTAACAGATACAGACAGTAACAGACTCACAAAGATACAGGCACAGTAACAGATTCACAGAAAAACAGACACAATAACACACTCACAGGGGTATAGACAAAGTAACAGACTCACAGACATACAGGCACAGTAACAGACTCACAGAGATACAGGCACAGTTACAGACGTGCCTGCAGCTGTTTAGTTTTGCCCTCTACTTTTAAGTTGTCGTTTTCCTTGAGGCAAAAAGTAGGGCAGTGGACTGAGGAAATGGCTTTATTTCTGGAATATTCTATGGGTCCCTTAAAATTACATTACATTACATTAAAATAAAACAAATAACTAAAAATCATAATCGTCATAATCAGCCTCTGGATTCTGACCTGATTGGGGCTTCTTTTTAAGTGAAAGTATATGACCAGAGCAAGAAATAAATCCTCATACACTGTTTCAGTCTCTTCTGCCCCCATAGCCCCTCCCCCAAGACTTGCTCAAGCTGTCTCTATAGGGAGAGGTTAGGAAACTACCAAAAATAAGGCTTGGTTTCTCTCTGAATTCACATGAACAGAAATGTGGGTTATATTTTACTGAATATTTTATGAGAACCTGCTGTTTATAACAAAAAAAAAGCGGAAAGGGACCGAAATTTGGAAGAAACCAAACTTATCTTTAAACTCATAACTAATAACTGACAAAATGATTGTATTTTGTAATGACAGCACTCAATAGTTCAAATTATCACTGATGATTTCCTTAAGATGCTATTTACTTCTTTCAGTCATTGTGTTCGTGTTACCTTGTTTTGACACGTTTTTAAAACTGATTTGAGTTGCATTAAATTTATTGCATTAAATATATGAGATCAATTTTTTTTTACTTTAAACCATTTGCGTGTTATCGATAACTAAAATGATTTAATGCAAAGTGCAGGTTATGTGATTGGTTATGCTTGGCTTTGACTGGGTGAAATGGGATTTGCCCATTAAGTAAGGAGGCAGCATTGTCAGCTTGTTTAATAATGGATAGTGTTCATACTCGGCTTTTAAAGATTTTTCTTGACCTTGAGCACTACTTCGGCTGCTCTGGGTCTTTCGACCTCCGTCCCTAACACAACTCGCTCTTCTCCCAGAAGATACGGCACTCACGCAGGACACTGCACTTAACACAATATGAGCAACTCATAGAACTTATTCTGTTCACACAAGGCAAGCTAATCACAAAAGATCCTACTCACGCAAGACATTCTGCTCAAACAGGATATACTGTGTCATAGAATGTCTGTTCACACAGGAATTGACACTCAAACTAGACATGTCATGCCCCGTGAACAAGAGATGATATATGACCCTTACCCTTGATCCAGTGGGCATACAGCATTTTGATGGTGTGTGTGTGTGTGTGTGTGTGTGTGTGTGTGTGTGTGTGTGTGTGTGTGTGTGTGTGTGTGTGTATGTGTATGTGTGTGTGCGTGTGCGTGTGTGTGTGTGTGTGTGTGTGCAGGTGTATGGAGCCGCCATCCAGTTCTATGAGCCCCACCCCCAGGAGCATCTCACGGAGAAACAGCGCCTCCTCCTGGGCCTGGTTGACGGGGAGCGCGGAACCGGCGGCCCCAGAACCGTCCACGCCCTCAAGTGCATCTGCCTCCTCTCTCACTGGCCCTTCTTCGACGCCTTCCGGAAGTTTCTCACCTTCCTCTACCGATACTCCATCTCCGGCCCCCACGCGCTGCCCATCGAGAAGTGAGTGCCCAGCCCGGGCGTCAATTGCAGGCCCAGACGTTTCTGAGGTCCGACATAGGCTGCAGAACCGCACTCTTTCAGAGGGCTAAATAATAGAATGGAAAACTTTATTGTCCATTAAATATAAAATAAAATGGAAATTTTCCTTCAGCTCAATGCTCATTGCAAGTGACACAGACAAAGGTATACACGGATTAAAAAACATAAGCGCAAACATTGGGCAAACATAAGGTCACTGTAATGTCCTTCACGTGACAACACCGTAAGTCCTTCAAATAACATCTCCTGGTTACTGTTATCTACATCCACATGCCCAAGTCTCTGGTTGGTCCATTATTGAGGATAGTGATTGCAGAGGGGACAAATGATTTTCTGTAGATGTTTTTCCTTGCCCTTGGGACCATTAGTCTCCTACCAGAGGGTAGTTTTTGGAATGAAGAGTGAAGTAGATGGGAGCAGTCACCCACGGGCTTTCCTTTTCATGGCAAGACCATATAGGTGTTGTAGTGGTGCATGCTTAATGGCAGTTATTTTACTGGCTTGGTTTATTATTTGTGCTAGTTAAACGGGGCCTGTGTTCTTCTCTGCAGGCACGTGACCCACTTCATGCACAGGGTGCCCTTCCCCTCCTCCCAGAGGCCTCGCATCCTGGTGCAGGTGAGCCGTTGCACAATAAAAACAATTACATTTTCCTGTTCTTTGCCTTTGCAATAAACAAGACATTCTTTAGTGTTGTCGTTTGATCTTTATTTTGAAGAATGCCTGGTTTAGGCACCGGTGTTGTTTTAAAAGTTCCGTTTTAGCGTCGGGATAGGCAAAATCTAAATGATACCCATGCCTAGACCCCGCCCCCATCTATGAGCCCAAGTTCCTGACCTTCTCGACCTCCACGGCCTTGTCTTTCAGACTCCGCCCCCCACCTGTCAATCCTTTCTCTCTGCCATTAGGGTGTTTTCCATCTCGTTCAGTACAGGCCTGGCAGATGCTTTTTTCACAGTTTTGCTCTGCTCCTCCTGCCCTTTCTCCCGCACGACCCTCGCTTTTCACAGAACCACATATGACCACGTGTGACTCCAGTTCTTCTTTTTCCTTTTCTCCGTCCCCTCGCTCTCTCCTTCCCGTCTCTGATCCCTTTCTCCCATCCTGCTCTTTCCCTTGTCATTCTTCTCTCTCCCCGTCTATTCCTCTCCCTCTGCTACCTCTCCCTCTTATCTCTTTCCTTCTCTTACCCTCATCCCCCCTCTCTCTCTCTCTTTCTCTCTCTGGTTCTCCCAGCTTTCTCCTCATGACAGCCTGATGCTGAGCCAGCCGGTGTCCTCTCCCCTGCCCCTCAGGTAGGTCATGCACCGTGCACTGGGGTGAATGTGCATGCAATTCCACATCAACACAAATCAGATCCGCAGCACAGTCACAGGGAAATATTTGCTTTATAACTATAACATGAAGGAATGAATCTCTGTTTAGGATATTGTGAGCATTACAAATCCATAGGAGATGTTGGGGTTGGAGAACACGCATGAGTCTGCAATTGGGAATAAAAGTGGTGTATAAGTAACCTGGAGTTCTGTGCTTTGTGTGTGTTTGTGTGTGTGCCTGTGTGTTTGTGCGTATGCCTGTGTGCTTTGCGTGTGCCTGTGTGTTTGTGTGCGTGCCTGTGTGTTTGTGCGTGTGCCTGTGTGCTTTGTGTGTGCTTTGCGTGTGCCTGTTTGTTTGTGCGTGTGGCTGTGTGTTTGTGTGCGTGCCTGCGTGTGCCTGCGTGTGCCTGTTTGTTTGTGCGTGTGCCTGTGTGCTTTGTGTGTGCTTGGTGTGTGCCTGTGTGTACGTGCGTCAGCGGCGGGCGGTTCTCCGCTCTCCTGCAGAACCTGGGCCCGGAGAACGCCGTCACGCTGCTGGTGTTCGCCGTCACCGAGCACAAGATCCTGGTGCACTCGCTGCGCCCGGCCGCCCTGACCAGCGTCACCGAGGCCCTGGTGTCGGTGAGCTCACCCCCCCCCCCCCCCCCCCCCCGCCCCTGCTGCGGCTCCAGACTAAACTTTACCGCTCCGGAGAAAGTCCGTTGACTGGCCAGCAATCAGACGCTCCGGCAGGAATGATGTCACACACTGATGTAATATTCGGTGCACGTGCTGCTGGGAACTGCAGTTTTTTGAGGCCTACTGGATAGTCTCTGGACTGGAGAAAGTGTAGTCTGTACTTTGAAATGATTAAGTGGATGCATTCTCTAAATTGACAAGGCGAGCAAGAATTCCACTGCATGAGATGGTTGTAAGAAAACCTTTGGGTTCAGATAAATGAGACTTGCTATCCACGAATAATAAATGAATTACTGTTGAATAAATTACTCTTACATGCCCCTCATAGATCATACCCTTGATGTGAATGCATATTTTTAGACAAGGTAGCATGGAATGAGGCGTCACTGGACATAACTTCATGGTACTGTATCTCTTCAGAGACATGTGTTCTTCTGTTGTATTTTAATTGTCAAATAAAATCAACCAATGAATCAATCTCCATCTGACATTTGGTTGCTGTGTAAAATAAACGTTTTAATAAATCAAGTTTGGTGAAATGCTGCTCAAAAATTACATTTATCTATGTTAAGGCCAAAAAATTCTACTTTAGTTATTTCTTTCTCTTAGGAGGGATTTCTCTATGAAATTAGTATTGATTTCTTTGTGACATTATGAGCGATTTCTCTGTGAGATTAGTATTGATTCCTCTGTGACATTAGTTATTGATTTTTCTGTGAGATTAGGAGGGATTTCTCTGTGAGAGTAGGAGGGATTTCTCTGTGAAAGTAGTACTGATTTCTCTGTGAAATATGGGAGTCATATTCTTTTCCTGCCTTCCAGATGATCTTCCCTTTCCACTGGCAGTGCCCCTACATCCCGCTGTGCCCGTTGGCACTCGCAGACGTGCTCAGTGCCCCCTGTCCGTTCATTGTGGGCGTTGACTCCCGCTACTTTGACCTCTACGACCCCCCGCCGGACGTTAGCTGCGTGGACCTGGACACGAACACCATCTCCCAGTGAGTGGTGCCCGTGACCTCCATTGAGTTTCATTCCAGTGGAGCTGTTCCCTCATGTCTCCCCAACTGCCACCCGCCACTCACCAACCGCTGCCCCAGCTCCCCCACTCCCATGCTCCCAGTCTCACCTTTTAGGCTCCGCCCCCTCACGTTTCATATCCTGTGTCTCCATCAGGTCCCCCGTTAACTTTCAGATCCCACTAGGTTGGGTACTGAACCCAATACCGCTATTTACCGACCGACCTGTACCTACCAAACCGAATCGCAAACGCAGATTTTGGTGCCTATTTTCAGTGTCAGTAAGTAGCTAACATTACATTCGCTCTGTCGACTCAGTGACAGCAGGTAACGTTAGCAACTGACGTTAAACTTGAATAATTTCTCCAAAAGCAAAACGATGTAAATTATGAATGTAACGTATAATTATACAATTAAAACAGTAAAATAGTTCAATTTCTTTGCCTTTTAAAACAATATTGGTTCCTAATGGGTGTCTGAAGTGGTACCTTCTATACACATAAAGATCAAACAATGACATTAAATAATGTCTTTTTTTTCAAAGTACTGTTTTACTGTTTTAGCATTTGGATCAGCAAAATCCAAATGCTACCCATTCCCAGACCACCTCTCCCGCCTATGAACCCAAGTTCCTGACCTTTTAGACCTTCTCTCTGCTGTTAGGGTATCTTCCATCTCGTTCGGTACAGGCCCGGTAGATGTTTTTTTTCCACACAGTGTTTGTGTGTGTTATCTTTAATCAGTGACCTTGAATCAGTCCTCTCTGTCACCTCGTGATGGCTACAGGCTTAGGATTAAATCGAGCGAGCTGATCTTGGATCAGTTGTTTTGGGCAATGGCCTCCCGCTGCTGTCCTCAGCCCTGTGCCGTTTGTTCCCAGCAATGAAGATAAGAAGGCCCTGACCTGGAGGATCCTGCCGAAGAAGGCCTGCAAAACCCTGATGGGCGTCCTGAGTGACCTCCACCAGCAGCTCACCGACGGTTGGTGTCTGAGAGGTTTCCTCAAACATGAGAACGAATGAAGGTTCGATGTCCAGAACAGGTCATCCAGCCCATCTTGGCTCACAATTTTACATTACATTACATTACATTTAT
>CM045887.1:36379906-36394906 GCA_025169545.1 Anguilla japonica
GCAGCTGCTTGGGCATATTCAAATTTAAGAATAATGTAAAAGTAAAATATTGCCTAGCAGTTCAGGGAAGAACACATCATTGCTCAAACTAACTAGCTAAGGTTCCTGGCGGATGCTGTGCTATATGTAAATACAGGGTGAACAGTGAAATATTCTCACCAAAGTTTCCAAAGTGTTCACTCGTGTGACTTTGTTATCGGGTGAAGTTAAATGAGCAATCTAGCAAGTTATTAATCTTGCAAAATTTGTGATTTTACATTCAAAGTTCTTTTTCTAAGAGTTTTCTGGTGTTCTGGTGTTGTAATGAACAGTCATGAATATATGTGGCTGATGACAGAACATCCATTGGTAGCACAGCAGCACAAGGCAGCACACATAACTTCCTATTACCATTTAGAACGTTCTAAAATGGGGATCTCTTACCGTGCAGAACTCCAGGGATCTGTAGGTGTCTGCACTGTCTGCCGGTTTTTATGGTTTCTTCTGAATTAGTGGCCAATCTAGGGCTTGAAAACAAGGTGGGCGGACTCTTTCATCCATCAGTTACTTCAGTCTAGTACTTAAGTGCTGGAACACATCAAAAACTAGCAGACACTGCAGTCCACTTGGACTCGAGTCTGAGATCCCTGTGCTAGGATAACGAAGCACAGAGGATGGTGGTATGCAGTAGGGAACCATCTGGTTGGTATATAGAACATCTGTGGTGACACACCAGAGGCAGCAGACCGACTGTTCACAGTCTGTATGGAAAATTCTAGAATAAGCAAATGTCTGTCAGGTTCACCTCTGCCAGTGTCTATGAGCATGATCCTATTGTCATGCAAACCAACGTGTCAGGTTAGTTTTTGCACATTCTGGCATTAAACGTAGTGGAGAATTGGGTGAGTCTCCGCCGGTGGAGAGAGCACACGCACCTGGATTGTGTTATCTGATCAGCTCATGTACTTAAAGGTGTGCTCCTCTCCACTGTTCGAGGCCAAGACCCGAGAGAGAACGAGTTTGAGTTGGGGTATCTTTATGAAATGCCAAAGTGAAACTAACCCACCTGAACAAGCTGAAAATATGTCTGGGAGTTCGGGTTGTTTTTGTTTTTTTGTGTGTTATTTTCGTTTGCATTTTTGCCTGCGGCGCATGAGGGGGAAGGGTGAAGATTTTTGTTTATTTGTGTTGTATGTCTGTGTAGGTGTGCTCTTTCTCTCTCTCTCTCTTTCTCCCCATGTGGCAAATTACTGTGAAAACCCAGAACTGCTGCATCTCCCTCCCATGGAGTGTCACACTGCGTGTGACACACATTTTTTGTGTGGCCAACAAATGAAAAAGCAATGATTTTGTTAATAGGGAACTTAAAATACTGACGATTTAACGTAAAATAAGCCCACAAACTGACTTTATCCCTTCATTTGTTTGCTTATTTATAGTATATTACCTAGGGAGGTGGATGGGTTTGCAAGCATCCCTAGTAATTTTTTACCTGATTGCTCTGATCTTATAATCTGATCTTAAAAAAAAGCCTATTATTGTGCTCGTTATTTTTTCAGTTACAGATCTTATTTATGTCAGCATTCGTGGCACAGTTAATACATTACCTTTGCATCCAGCTTTGTGTGGGATACTTTTCCATTTTGCCTGGCATCAGTGCTTGCTTTTGTTTAAGCCTACTACGCGATCGGATGTTTCCCAAACATTCGCAGCCCAAGTCCTGCCCGGAATTCTGATCTATCTGGCAGAGGCCGATTGTTGTTATAGGACGATTTAGTGGCACAGAATAGCGCAGGATGGAAAAAGCTATTGTTCAAATAACATTACAAAATGGAAATTCTCTTTCAGCTTTTTTACAGCAGTGGTTTTTTTCATCCCCTACTGTCCTGTAAAATGTCCACTAGAACACTCTGTAGAGTCCCCTACTGTCCTGTAAAATGTTCTGTAGAACCCTCATCAGAGTTCCCTACAGTCCTTTAAACCGTCCCCTACACCCCTCTGCAGAGTCCCCTACAGCCCTTTAAAATGGCCACTAGAACCCTCATCAGAGTTCCCTACAATCCTTTAAAATGACCACTAGAACCCTCTGCAGAGTCCCCTACAGTCCTTTAAAATGTTCTGTAGAACCCTCATCAGAGTTCCCTACAGTCCTTTAAAATGTTCTGTAGAACCCTCATCAGAGTCCCCTACAGTCCTTTAAAATGTTCTGTAGAACCCTCATCAGAGTTCCCCACAGTCCTTTAAAATGGCCACTAGAACCCTCATCAGAGTTCCCTACAGCCCTTTAAAATGGGCACTAGAACCCTCTGCCGAGTCCCCTATTGTATAGTCCTTTAAAATGTCATGTAGAACCCTCTGCTGAGTCCCCTACACTCCTTTAAATTGTCCCCTACACCCCTCTGCAGAGTCCCCTACAGTTCTTCACAGTCCTACAGTTCGAAACACAACATTTTAAAATGTCCTTGGACACTAAACAGTAGTAAATGAGCTAAAGGCTGTTTTGTTTCCTGTGACTGGATACAACAAAACAAACAGAAAACAAGCCAAACAAAACAAGAAGCTCATAACTGGAGTAAATCATTGGACAGCCTGGCCATGACATCGATACCATAAGGATTATCCGTTCTGTAAATGTAGCTTCTTCACAATTTACCTGTTATAGAACTATTTTTGTATAGCTCAGCATTACCCTATAAACTACCATAATTCAGCTGTATGTATAAATTGAGGTAATGTTACAGTAATTCTCCTGGTGTTGGTACAATAAGTACGCTGGTATGGTGTGTGAATGGTAGTGACTGACATCAACCTCACTCGTGGGTAAGCTGTGAATAACCCCAGGTTACCCCCCAAAATTTATGAGCCCCTAGCATTGTGCTTGTTGGATGAGAGCATTGTGGTAAATTGTGTTTGTCCTGTACGCTGGTAAAACACACACACACAGGGTCACTTGCAGCTTTCTTTCACTACAGTGAGCACAGGACAGTCTCTCTCAGACTGAACACAGCCTGGCCAGTCTCTCTCAGACTGAACACACGGCCTGGCCAGTCTCTCTCAGACTGAACACAGCCTGGCCAGTCTCTCTCAGACTGAACACAGCCTGGCCAGTCTCTCTCAGACTGAACACACGGCCTGGCCGGTCTCTCTCAGACTGAACACACAGCCTGGCCAGTCTCTCTCAGACTGAACGCAGCCTGGCCAGTCTCTCTCAGACTGACCACGGCCTGGCCAGTCTCTCTCAGACTGAACACAGCCTGGCCAGTCTCTCTCAGACTGAACACAGCCTAGCCAGTCTCTCTCAGACTGAACACAGCCTTACCAGTCTCTCTCAGACTGAACGCAGTCTGGCCAGTCTCTATCAGACTGAACGCAGCCTTACCAGTCTCTCTCAGACTGAACGCAGCCTTACCAGTCTCTCTCAGACTGAACGCAGTCTGGCCAGTCTCTATCAGACTGAACGTAGCCTTACCAGTCTCTCTCAGACTGAACGCAGCCTTACCAGTTTCTCTCAGACTGAACACAGCCTGGCCAGTCTCTCTCAGACTGAACACACGGCCTGGCCAGTCTCTCTCAGACTGAACGCAGCCTGGCCAGTCTCTCTCAGACTGAACACAGCCTGGCCAGTCTCTCTCAGACTGAACGCAGCCTTACCAGTCTCTCTCAGACTGAACACACAGCCTGGCCAGTCTCTCTCAGACTGAACACACGGCCTGGCCGGTCTCTCTCAGACTGAACACACAGTCTGGCGGGTCTCTCTCAGACTGAACACAGCCTGGCCGGTCTCTCTCAGACTGAACGCACAACTTGGCCAGTCTCTCTCAGACTGAACACACGGCCTGGCCGGTCTCTCTCAGACTGAACACAGTCTGGCGGGTCTCTCTCAGACTGAACACAGCCTGGCCGGTCTCTCTCAGACTGAACGCACAACTTGGCCGGTCTCTCTCAGACTGAACACACGGCCTGGCCGGTCTCTCTCAGACTGAACACACAGTCTGGCAGGCCTCTTTTAGAGTGTACCCACTGGCTGAACACACAGCTGGACCGGTCTCTCCTAGTATGAACACACAGGCTGGCTGGTGTCTGGAGCTGGCTGCCCTGGCAGGTCTTTAGCTGTGTAAATATAGCACAGCGCTGGCCTCCCTGCCCTTGGTCTCTTATTGCCCCTTATTTATACAGCCTTAAGCTAACCTTTAACTAACCTTTCTTTAATCAGGTAGGTCAGCTGAACAGAGAACAAAGCTGAGTTCCCTTCCTTGTTTATATGGGCTGATTTATTTAGTTGATGTATGCCTTGAAAACGCTTAATATTGCAGTTTCCTAGTGAGTTTGCGCACGGTTATTCACTCAGACAGCGCACAGTACATACAGAGCCTGAGCAGGGTAGCTCTTTTTCCAGACGTACGTCTGCGTGGTGTAGGGTGTGTGTGTGTGTGTCTGTGTGTCTGTGTGTGTGTGTGTGTGTGTGTGTGTGTGTGTGTGTGTCTGTGTGTCTGTGTCTGTGTGTGCCTGTGTCTGTCTGTGTGTGTGTGTATATAGGCGCGTTTCCACCGCAGGAACTTTACCCCGGAACTAGGAACCTTTTGAGGAACTACGTGCGTTTCCACCGCAGGAACTAGGGTCTAAATTTAGTTCCGGGGGCTTTATTTTACCTCCAAAAGGTTCCTGCTCGGGGGGTAGTACTTTCCGAAAGTACAGGAACCTTTTGGGTGGAGCTTGCAGCGCTGAACATTTCTGATTGGTCGAGTACACGCAGCATTTTTTTGTATTTATTTTCAACCGCCATGTTTGAAAATATGCAGCCGCAAACCAATTTATTTTCATAATAACTTCAAATCAAACTTGTATGTTATGCGGCGCAGTAGCCTAGTTTTAGTTATAGCCTGCCAACGTCTTTATAACGGAATTATAACGTGTGCTCTTCTGTTCTTTTCTTGCTTTAGTAGGCTATTCGTTTTATAAAATGCTAAGCATTCGTGCTGGGACAGCATATTACGTACCAAAACATTCAAACGGATTAATTCGGTTGCTGAATATTTTCTTCCGGATTTTCTTTGTTAGTCCGTTGTAATGACTCAAAACGTTTGATACAGTTATGTGAGGTATGCGGTAGTTCTGCGTAATTCACATTGTTGATACAGTAAAAGCAAACTGGAAATCACCTTCCGCACTTTTTGTCAGAGAAAAATAACTGGTTAATTCTAGTAATCGTCGCTTTAGCTTTTTCTGACTGCCGTAATTTTACTCTGCCATTCTTCAATTCCACAAAAAGACCAGGAAGACTATGGACTAATTTATGGTGCATGGTTCGCATCTGGAGGGCACACTTCGCTGCTCGGCTAGCAGTAACTTCGAAGGAAAGCAAACGGTAGCTGTACCACTACTAATTTAAATTTTCACGCAAGTCCGAGTTTTCGTTCTATTCTTGTCATTTTGCGATTAGCCTATATGGAATTGACAATGAGAAAGTAATCAAACAGCAAATTGTTTACAACGTGTGCATGTTTTATGCTGTTGTTGCCAGTTATATTGGAAATGTGAATGCATTCTGTCGCTTCGGATGTCAAGACATGAAAGTGAATGTTCGCATAAAAACATAATGAATGTGCTTGAGAGGATATATAAAACAGTTACAATCTGACTATTGGCCTGTTATATCCTTTTTGTTGCATAACATCGGTCCAAGTTCAACTACCAACGACAGTTTTGCTTGACAACGGTAAAATATGCCCAAACAGCTGCAGAAGAATATTTCAATTCCAGGTGATTAAATTGATAAAAAATCAATAAATACAAAAGTAACCATATATAGTCATTGTGGTAACCCGTTGTATATAAGTGGAATAAACCCCTCCGGGCTGTCCCGGTTATTAGAAAATAATGTAGGCTACTTCGGTGGTAGTATGGGGTTACAGAAGAAATCATAGGACAGATGGACCGACGACAATGTCGCTATTTTACACGTCAGCGAACTAATTTGCCTAATCTTCGCGGAACTTTAGACCCCGGTGGAAACGCAGGCAACCATTGTTTGAAGGAACCTTTTAGTTCCTGGAAAAGTAGTTCCTGGGACTAAAAGTTCCGGGTAATTTGGTGGAAACGCGGCTTTTGTGTGTGTGTGTGTGTGTGTGTGTGTCTGGGTGTGCCTGTGCCTGTGTGTGTGTGTGTGTGTCTGTGTGTGCCTGTGCCTGTGCGTCTGTGTGTGTGTGTGTGTGTGTGTGTGTGAGTGTGTGTGCAGGTGGTGTCTGCTGGGTAACCACTGACCAGCGTGTATTTGCAGGTCTGTTGTATTTATTCCGGAGAAACAGCGCTCTGTCTCCCCCTGCAGGCGGACAGCGAGCGGTCGGAGGAGGCCAGGCTGATCGAGCTGGACGAGTCCCATCGCAGCGAGCACACAGTCTTCATCACCCCCCCGGAGCTGCCCCCGCTCCCTGACGGAGAGGAGTACCCGCTGTGCTACAGGTACCACAGGGCCCGAAAACTCTCCCTTGCCACGGGCCCTGCCCCTTCCCTCAACAGACCCCCATCCCATAGATCCACTGCCCCCCCCCACTGTCCTACCATAAACCCCACCCATTTCCCCCATAGTTCATGGGGTGAATTGAGTTCATTTCTGCACTGTAGGATGTGTATACTGTGTGTGTTTGTGTGTGTATGTGTGCATGTGTATTTGTGCCTGTGTGTGGAATATGTGTGTGTGCATGTGTGTGTGAGTACGTATGTGTGTGCACTGTGTGTGTCTGTGTGAGTACGTATGTGTGCACGTGCTTGTGTGTTGATATGTATTTCTGTGTACGTGTGTGTGTGTGTGTGTGTGTGTGTGTGTGTGTGTGTGTGTGTGGACGTATGTGCGTGCGTGCGTGTGTGTGTTGATGTGTATTTGTGTGTGTGTGTGTGCATGCGTGTGTACTGTACGTGTTTGTATGTGTGTATGTGTGCGTGCGTGTGTGTGTGTGTTGATGTGTATTTGTGTGTGTGTTCATGCGTGTGTACTGTACGTGTTTGTATGTGTGTATGTGTGTGCATGTGTATTTGTGCCTGTGTGTGGAATATGTGTGTGTGCATTGTGTGTGTCTATGTGAGTACGTATGTGTGCACGTGCATGTGTGTTGATATGTATTTCTGTGTACGTGTGTGTGTGTGTGTGTGTGTGTGGACGTGTGTGCGTGTGTGTGTGTGTTGATGTGTGTGTGTGTGTGTGCATGCGTGTGTACTGTACGTGTTTGTATGTGTGTATGTATGTGCGTGTGTGTGTGTGTGTTGATGTGTATTTGTGTGTGTGTGCGTGTGTGTGTACTGTACGTGTTTGTGTGTGTGTATGTGTGTGCGTGTGTGTGTGTGTGTGTGTGTGTTGATGTGTATTTGTGTGTGTGTGTGTGCATGCGTGTGTACTGTACGTGTGTGTGTTTGTGTGTGTGTGTGCGTGCGTGTGTACTGTACGTGTTTGTATGTGTGTATGTGTGTGCGTGCATGCGTGTGTGTGTGACTGCTCACTGTAGAGTAAACCAGAGTGTTGTGTCTCACTCAGCTACAGTGGTTTCCCCGTGTTAAACCCTGAGCTGTTGGACCCCCCCGAAGGACTGCGCACCCCCGCCTCTCACCTGGCCTCCCGCCATAGCTGCCCCACCAGCCCCGCCCCCATGTTCCGCCGCACCAAGCAGGTGCGTCCCCCTGGTCCCCCTGGTCCCTCTCTGGCTGAACGGGTCCGGTTCCGGTCCGCTTCTCTCTGCTCCTTCAATGCAGCTTTGCCACAGTCCGCACCTCATCGGCTCCAGGGTACTCTGGTGCAGAGAACAGGAAGGAACATCCATATTAACACAGAATGCAAAACCCTGTAAACACTATACACTATACATACATGATACACGATACGTGTCCTGTGCATCCACTGCACAGTGTGTACACGATAAACCCATAGCCTATACACCCTGTATGTCAGGGTTCTTCAACTATACTTTTTCCTGGGGTTCAGATTCTTTTATCTTTTTATTTTTTTATTTTTTTATTTGTTAAAAAGAAAAGCAGATAGTCTGGCCCCCTTATGTATATTTTGCCCTTTATTCGGACAGCGGGAAATCAGAGGGGGTTACAGATGGAGATGGGCTCAGCATACAGAGAGAATTGAGAATATATGGCAGGAATGGTAGCCCTGACCACACTGGGGAGATCTGTGTAAGGGTTGAGAGTCAGCCCCCTTACTGGCTGTACCACAAGGTCCTGGGGGGGTTTGCATTTTTTATATTTTTTATTGGGTTTACAGATCAAACATTTCCACATAACGTACTATTCATCAAAAAGAAGAGAAAACGACTATTAATCTTTTCAACTAACCACTGACTGTTTAAACAACGGTGTATGTAAAATTCTATAATGTGCATAATAATTAGCATACTGTAATATGCAAAGCTATGTATTTGTTGTTTTGTTATAAGTGGGATATACGGTGTGCTGTTAAGCCACTCTTTGATCTGGTCCCCATGTTGCCTGTTTACTAGTCCTGGTCCACACTATGCTAGTGTGTATACCGTGTGCACACCTTAGAGAGCCTATCAGCCCCTCAGAGCTGCCCTGTACAGCCAGCGTCTCCCCCCCCCGTTTCTCCAGGAGATAAAGTCGGCGCACAAGGCGGCCAAGAAGTCGTCGTCCGTCCCCCAGCTGTGGGCCAAGTGCCTGCTGCGGCACTGCTACGGCCTGTGGTTCATCTGCCTGCCCGCCTACGTGGCGGTGTGCCACTCCAAGGTGCGGGCGCTGCGCACCGCCTACGACGTGCTGCGGAGGATGCAGGCCAAGAAGCTGCAGGCCCCCGACGAGGTACTGCACCGCACGAGGCCCCGCCCGCCCGCAGTTCCAGATCCCGCCCGCCCACCCACCCGCCCCGCAGTGTTAGCCGCGCTACGAGACTCCGCCCACGCGCTGTTGTATGAGACCTCGCCCACTTGGTGTGCTGAAAAGACCCCGCCCACTCGCTGTAATATGAAAACTCACCCGTTTGCTGCAATACGAGTTCCTGCCTGCACACGGTAATATAAAAACTCACCCGTTTGCTGCAATACGAGTTCCTGCCTGCACACGGTAATATAAAAACTCACCCGTTTGCTGCAATACGAGTTCCTGCCTGCACACGGTAATATAAAAACTCACCCGTTTGCTGTAATACGAGTTCCTGCCTGCACACTGGTAATATATAAAAACTCACCCGTTTGCTGCAATACGAGTTCCTGCCTGCACACGGTAATATAAAGACTCACCCATTTGCTGCAATACGAGACCCTGCCCACCCCCAGTATGAAACCCCACTTGTCCACTGCCCACTTATTGTTGTATGAGACCTCACCCACTTACTGTGCTATGAGACCCCACCCACTCACTGTAATATAAAAACTCACCTATTTGCTGCAATACGAGACCCTGCCCACTCCGTACCCACAGCATGGAACCCTACTCATCCATATTATGAGATGCCACCAACTCTCTGTAGTATAAGACCCTGGCCACAGTTTGAGAGTGAACATTCAGCCACCCACCCACTGTGGCATGACACCCTGCCCACCCCCAGCATAAAATCCCGCCCCTCTGTTATACAAAACTCTGCCCGCCCACTACTCGATTGAACCTGTTCTTAACGCCTCCAGTTTGGTGGTTCTCGTCTACCTTTGTTCAGCCTGGTAGCCCGGTGAGAATTCGGACGTGGGAAATCAAAGCGGGTAGAGACTAGAGAGTGGGAGCGATTGTGAGGATGATCGGATGTGGAGGGGATGACGGTCTGAGTGCTTTTTCTGCTCGCTGGGGAGCTTTCTGCTCGGCTGGATGTTTGCGGGTTCAGGCTTTACATCTCGCCTAATGCTTCCCGTTTCCTGTTTTTTCTGCAGGGCCTTTGTGTCGCAGTGTCTGTGTAAAAAGAGTAACAAATGCAATAATGCGGACGAAATTGAACCGATGCGAATGATAAGGTGGCCGGATGTGGAGTTCCTGTTTTGTCACAATGCGACGGCTGCGCTGGGTGAACACCCCCCCCCCCCCCCCCCGCTGTTCTGAAACGGGCGTCGGGCTCGTTTGACTCGGGAGGGTTGGCGCTAGCGCACGCGCCTTCCCGAGCGCGCGGCGCGGGGAGCCTGTTAGCGCCCCTGCTGAGAGGTGCGTCCGTTTTCCACGTCCCCCCCCCCCCGCAGGTGTGTTACCGGGTCCTGATGCAGCTGTGCGGGCAGTACGGCCAGCCGGTCCTGGCGGTGAGGGTCCTGTTCGAGATGAAGAAGGCCGGGGTGCACCCCAACGCCATCACCTACGGGTACTACAACAAGGTGAGGGTCCTCACTTCCACAGGGGGGAGGTCATACACGCACCTCATACACGTACACACACTCTCACGCACACGCAGCATAGACCTGTTATTTGCCGTATTGACCTTATGAGTTGTTTGCGTGTGTGTGCGTGTGTGTGTGTGTGTGTGTACATACGAAGTACTCAACATGACTACTTTCATTTAAATGACATCATGCCCCATGATGGTGCCCTGAAATGGGGCGAGGGGGCATGTATGAAAGTGCTCAAATGTTCTTCATGGTTAAACCAAATTGTAAAAAAATAGCCTTTCATAAAAACTGAAAATCCGCACTTTAAGCACAAGAGAATTGTTTGATTACAAATGTAAAATCGTGGAGTACAGAGCCAAATCAGAGAAAAATACGTCTTTGTCCCAAACATTATGTAGGGCATGGTATATGTACCAAATAAAGTGGCCATCAAGTGTGTGTGTGTGTGTGTGTGCGCGCGCGTGTGTGTGTGTAACACACATATATATAAAAATGATCCCCAAAACTGAAAGCCTTCCAAAGCCAAAGCACAAAAAAAAAAAATCTATATTTATGCTAGAGCTTACATAATAGCTCTTACCATTTCAAATAGGCATTTCACTTTTTGTCTCAAAAGCACAGCGGCTAATCTTTGTTATTACCCCAAAAATCATTCCACTAAACAATGACTTATTGGATGGAGACCGCACTGGGAAGCTGCCTGCCAGAAGAGCAGGCTGCGCGACTAATGCTAATATCAAGCTGCACTGAACCATGGGAGACATTCATTTTCAAGCCTTCAGCTGCCCACTTCCGTGCCGCGAAGCACTGCCGCAAAAGGAAAGGGCTTGGCCTAAAATAAGTGAGTGCTTGGCTGTCATCGCCCTCACATTATTTTTTTTGTCTGTTATAAATAGGCCATCTTTACCTGCCAAAACTTGACAGACGGGCCTAGAAGTGCCCTTGACATGATCAGACGCAATTGTTTTTCCATTAAATGAATTCTTCCGACGCTGCAGGCTAAAGTCGGTTAACGTATCGTCTGGTGTCTAAGCGGGCCTATTCACAGAGGTGAATAGCGGAAATGTCTTTTATTAGCCTGAGATATTTTTTCGTCTTTATTCAGTGAGAGATTATTCCTCTTTAATCAGAAGAATATGTTTCAATAAACAACTAATGATGAAAGGTGATGCCAGCTTCTTTAGTTGAGAAAAAGTTTATGCACACACACCGAATGTGCACACAGGCTAATTGTCTTTTTACTCCCCACCCACAGGTATGCTTATATATTTCATCTTGATGATCATTTTTGTTTTCAAATTGTTTTCAAAGTGCAAACATGCAAAATGGTTTTGTTTCAGTACATATCATTAAACGCACATGCCTATCGTATATATTTACTACTTGTCCAAAAAACTGAAATCCTTCTGGACACAGTTACCGAAAATAAAAATCCTAGTGTGAATATACGCATACGTGCATATATAGATGTGAATATGTACATACTTGCATTCGTACATGCATACATGCATAGGCTTGCTCTAGATTGGCTGCTTCAGTGGTATGCTGAAATCTCACCGAGGATACAGACACCCCGCCAGCGAGAGGGGATATCGGAGTCCGGGCAGCGCTGTCACACCGAGCGTCTGAATGAGCACGTAGCGCCTTAATCACAGCCCATGATTAGAATGTCTCCAATTACTGTTATCCTTCCCCCGAGAGGCATGGCTGTGTTATCCGTTGCCCCCGCAGTTACAATCCAATTACATCTGCATAATGACAGGGACATTCAGAATCAAAACAATCTACTCAAATAATGAATAGAAACGGCCTCAATTTACTGCAGAGGATTACTGCGGGAGGATGGTGTGTGTGTGTGTGTGTGTGTGTGTGCGTGCGTGTGTGTGTGTGTGTGTGTGTGTTTTGTACCTGCAGGTATGTGTGTGCATACAGTATGTTTGTGAGCTTTAATGGCTGTACTTACTTGAGTGTGTGTGTGTGTGTGTGTGTGCGTGTTTACCTGCATGTATGGTGTGTGAGAGCCAAAATGCAGGAATGAATACACTGTATTCTATAAACACAGGTATTCTTGTCTTTTTAAAGGTTACAACAGGCGATGACCCAGACTTGAACCACAACAACTTTTGATATTTGACATTAGTGCTGTTTATTGGTCATAATATTTACACATCTGTTGGTTGCATTGCCAGATTCAAAGGAAAGAGCTTAATTTGAATGAAAAGTCAAAGACGAAATTTCACGTGCTCTAGCTAGCTTTTTAAAGGTAATGCCTTTGATTTGTTTTCAGTGTGTACTGTGGCCAATTACCACTCTGGATAATCAAAAAAAGTTACTGTGCACAGTAAACAAGAAGGCTAGTAGTAGTGCTGTGAGGTTGTCATCTGTATAAAGAAACACGTTCTGAGTTAGTTTGTGATATGTAACCTCCTCCACAGCAAGCCGTCAGTGGTAAGCTAGAATTAGCCTATGTAGCAGCATTTCTCATGCCCGCCTTCGCAATGTTACTATAATGTGGTCACTAAAGGTGCTGTCTTGTACATTAACAGATTGTTTGTAACTAGAGGTTGTTCAAGGTAAAAATGCTAGTTTGTTTACAAATATTGTTGACCCCTTAACGTTGTATAGATTTTCTGCCTGTGCAAGGGCTACGTTGGAGGGCGCTTGATGGTATGGGTTTGTTTTTCCCTCGACTTTGTTGTGTACGGCCGTCCAGTTTTAATTTAGTTACTTCCTCTTAATTAGGGATAATTAGATGCGCCTGTTACAAGTGGACACACACTTTATGAGGGGGGGGGGGGGGGGGGGGGGGGGGGGGAATACAGTAGTGTCATAGGATAGCTCCAAGGAGTGCTGAAGTGCGTGTGGAAAGTGTATTCTGAGAAAACCAACCTAGTTGGCCTACTCACGTTTTCACTTGCCGGCCAAAAATATGTTTCTGCTTACACCACTGTAGCTTGCACAACATGAGTAAATAAAACTGAAATCGGTCCAAGGGGTTTCTATTATTAGCCTGCGTGGCAAAAATGATCAGAATGCTAAAACATTATTTGTTGCTTATTTCATTCTTCTTATAACTGTAAAATTTAGAATGACATACATTTATTGTGCTCTTATTGTGAGTTAGAATATTATTGCAAAAAGTTATTTTGAATTAGTCCCAAAGTTATTTTTACCAGTACGCGAGTGAATTGTGTAAAAAGATTTTGAAATGTCCTGTGTTCCAAAGGCGCAGCATTCATAGAATGACCACTGTGCATGTATGGTGTGTGTTTGTCTGTGCGTCTTGCGTCACGCCATCATTTGTGAGATTCAGGCTGTGCTCCCTGTCTCTCAGGCTGTGTTAGAGAGCACCTGGCCCTCCACCACCAGGGGAGGCTACTTCCTATGGATGAAGCTGCGGAATGTGGTCCTGGGCGTGGCCCAGTTCAGACAGGCGCTGAAGCGGCACCAAGCCAATGCGGCGCAGACCCCTCAGTCAGGTAGGTAGGCCCTCGTCCTGCGGGCACAGGACCCCATTTTCCCCCTGTGAGCCTTCTCCTCTCTGCTCAGTATCAGAATTATAAACAAACACCAGGGGATTGTGGGTAGTGTGGGTATGCATTGGTCTCATCCGCGGGTAGGCTGTTCGCAAACAGGAGTAACACCACCCAGAAAAGTCTGTAGGTCTGTCTGTGTGGTATCATCTGCATTTATGTTATCAGTCTGGCCTGGAGCCTCTTTGGTGTTCTAGGACCTGGTCTACCTTGTCTGCGAACTCACAACTGTAATGTAGATGTTTCTGAAAGACTATGTAGAAAATAGGACTTTTCAGGGAGTTTCTGCCAAAGCCCGCAGTTCCCTGAAAAAAGTTCACTGACATTAATTTCCTCACATTAGACACAGCTTGTTCTCTTTGCGTGAATTTCATAGTGGGTGGAGGCCCCTCCTGAAAGTTAATGGGCCTGAATGGACCACGGAGGTAGCAGACAGCTCTCAGGATTCTGGTCCATTCCTGGCCTGCTGATAAATGCTCGTTAAGATAAATGTATGCAGAACTCTGTTAGTCCGAACAGCATGTTTTTGCCAGCATGAGAGGTTGCCTTTCCCCTCCTCCCATCGATCACAGACAAACCACAGCCTGCTGTGTGGCGTTCACCACATGCAGAAAAGGCGCCCATTTTATCAGCCCTGAAACCTACTCAGAGATCTTCCCTGAAATTAGCCCTTAGTTCAGAAGCCCTGATAGCCACGTTTGTGGAGCTCAGTGAGCAGTAGTGGGTGGGGATTTCAGGAGAGGGAACAGAACTCTCTGGGCCCTGGCCATGCAGAGCTGAGTATGTGGGTGGAGCAAGAGTGGAGCTGAGTGTCGCCTGACTGGTGGAGCAGCTCATGTACACAAGACGTACATACACCCCTTCTCTAACTGTAGATGGTATCAAAATATCTCAAAATTTGAAGCCGTTCGTCAAAATCTGTCAACAATTCAAATGTCCCATGCTCCGGAAATACCACTTCTGAAGGCGCTCAAATTTAACGGAAGCTCGGGCTCTCTTAACAACAAAGCCTTCTCTCAACCAATCGGATGGTCTCCTTTCGTTTAACCCGGTGCAGGTGTCTGTTTCCACAGTAACGGGAGCCGATTTGGCCTATCGGTGCCTAACGTGTGGTTGTCTCCGAGCAGATGGCAGCGATCTGGACGGCGGGAGCCATGGCAGCACGGACGGGTCTAACGACG